>JAZGTK010017560.1:0-12226 GCA_036877625.1 Ambastaia sidthimunki
AAATAAGCAGCTACAACAGCAGTGACAACAAATCAATTGAAAAAGCATCAGAGGTAATACCTGTATCTTTTAATGCACTAATATATCACTGAACACAGATACAAACCAGAAATAAAGATTTTAAATAACATCTAATAAAAGTTTTTTTCTACTTTATAGAAAAGCTTTGAATACATGGAGTAGCATAAAATACGCAGCTAACAGGGAACATTCTCAAAACGTTGGCTATTGTCTCTTAAAGTTATCACAGAACGTTAGAATTTTTATAAATGTTATACATCATATATACCAAAAATGCTATTCTTGAGTAGTTGGTGAAACAACTACAGAATTAAAAATGTTTAAATAATGTTCTTTTGTTAAATTTATGTAAGGTTCCTAACAGACCGAGTAGGTGTAAGAGTTGATGTGAAGTTGTGTTCTAATATGTCCAGTGATGCAGAGCCTGGAGAGGAATGGCAGCAGTTCATTCTGTCAAAGGCGGCATAGATGTTACTTAATGGAAACATTAGGGAAACCTAAACACAGCCTTTACAACCTATAATTATTAGCTGGGTACACACTAAACCCGTGTATGATTGAACGCGTCTGATTGGTCAGTTTGGACAGTTTAGCATGGATGTTGCTACAGTTTGTTAAGCAGCAGGATAACGCAAAAAAGTAACTTTAAAGTGTTGTCAGGCAGCCGCGCAAAACCACTGTTTAATTGCATGCATGGTTGATCTTCTCACACCAAAGGGGTGAGCAAATGTCTTCCTGAATGCTACTGACTCTACTGTTTTCTGGACACTGACAACTTTTCTAAGATAAGTGTTTCTCTTGTACAGGTGTGGTGTAGGGAAAATTCTCAGGAACTGATGCACGTGTCTTTACTCATTTTCAGAATTTCACTGTATTGTCTGTCTCCCTTTATAATACTTGCTCCCACAAGCCCTGTCGTTTAGGGGCAACCCAAACATTGCAGAGGAGAGAGTACATTTAATAGCATCCATTTGAAGAACATTAATAAAATATTGTGCCTGCTTGGTAAAACTGGCTTAGTTTCTCTACTATCTACTATTTGTATGGTCAGTCACAGCATTGTTTGCAGAGTGGATGGGCAGCCATTTTGTTTGACATCCAGGTTTGCCTTCCATTTACACTGAAAGTCGTGTTGACATGCAGATTTAACACTTATTTGGCATATATTTGCTGTTGTGCACATGTACACACAACAGTCACAGTTACTGTATGTCCCAGAGTTTGTTGTGTGTATGTACGACATTGCCATGAACAAATAAATGTATGACATTGTCAGTGTGTATGATGGTTTCAACTAGCAGTAAAAAAGGTCAAAACCATTCTAGAGTGATTGCATATCACTGATAATTTACTTTTATAAAAGTATAGCCTCTATGTGACTCAATATCTACATGCTGTTCCCAGAACTGCTCCCAGAACAGATACTGCTGTAGCTCCCAAAACTTTGCGGGGTATATGTGACCAAATAGATCCTAGTACGACATTTAAAGTGGTCCTTACTATTTGAAATGCTCAGATTTGCACGAGGGTAACATGCAGTAAATATCATTGTGTTAGTATGAAGTGTTATGTTATTGTGACTTCCTTAAAGTGTGTGTATGTGTATGTGTGTGTATTCTGAGTACTATGAACAGCTGTGTATCAGGATGTCTCTCTATAGGGGTGTGGGCCGCAGGCAGGGATGAGGAAATGAGAACACTACCTGAGCCAGATCTCACCTGTGCCCAGGCCTGACACCTCTCCACAGGACACTCCCCCTCGCTTCTCCTCCCTCCCACATTCTGTCCATCCTGCATTGCCGCTAGGCACACATATATCTTTGCTCTCTGCTCTTGCTCAGCACTTTATTATTTGGCACATCAAGATCATATCCTTCCACCTAGAAGAATAGAGTGTTAGCACGTTAGGCGTGTCTATGCTAACTGAGGTCACTTGTGTTTTGCTAGTAGATGAAGCACTAATGGTGCCCCTTTAAAGAATACATATAGAAAATGCCTATTAAAATTAAATTAAATTGTTTTTCTGTGTCTCCAGTTCATGTGTGTTTGACTTATTATGAAGTTTTGTCTCCTGGTTTTGTGTTCAGCTTTTCCAATTTCCCATTTTGATTGTTCCCACATGTGTCTTGTTCCCTCATTAGTGTGTGTGTGTGTGCGCAAATACCCTCTTATTTCTGCAGTCTGCTGTTGTCCTTGTTAAGTTGGGTGTTTGGTAAGATTGTGAAGTCAGATTTAAGCCCTTGTTTTCTCTGCTTTACAAGCTCTTGGCTTCATGTGCTTTGTGATTATTCAATTAAGTTTAGGCATTTAGATACTCAAATATTGTTTTCTAAGAATTCTGACATAATTATGTTTTTTATTGTTCAATTTTAGGTTTTGCTAGCATTGTGCTTAAAGCCTTTATATAAATCACAAAGATATTCATAATAAATTATTAAACATTGTATTTCTGATGAAGTGACTTTTAGTTCTAAGGAAGAGCCTGGGTGCTCAAAACATTACCTTGTAATTACCTTGAGTCTGTGGAACTTTTTGGGCAACAAAGATAAAATTATTTTTTATTATATTATTTAATATATTTTTTTTTTTTAATATATTATTTTAATATATAATATTATATGATTGGCTGTATATACAAAGAATAGACATCTATAGTAAGAAGTATGAAGCTGACTAAATCATAATAATGTTAAATGTTTGGCTGCTGACGTGTCTGTCAGTGATTAACTCCTCATGTTATGTGGTTTGAGGAGGGCATGGGTCACTATGGTGACAGCAGTAGACAGCTGGGGGCAGTGACAGCTCTGCATGGCAAGGGATTATGGGAAATGGGGTTCAAAAGAGAGGTCAGTGATTGATGGCTAAATGCAGATCCCACAGGAAGAGCCGAACAGTTGCTACTGGATACTGACAGTCTCGAGGCTCCAGGCAAGGACAGAGGGGCAGATGGGAAGAAATTAAACACAGAAGCTCTCTCTCTCTTTTTCACACTCACTCACTCTGTCTCTCACCTTCTGCTTTTCTCTGCCAACAGACTCAACCAGACAAACAGTGACAGTTATAGTATCTAACACACACATTTGTGTTCATTAGTGTACGTTTCTATTGTTACTTTTTTAATGCTTGTGTTATGATTAGTACAGATGATTAGTAACTAAAATTGATTGGTTATTTTATTAGTTTGCTTGTAATTAAACTTGCACAGCTGGAATTTTAAGTATTGCATGAAGTCTGGTCCACATTGCAGATGTTGTATTCTGGCCTAGATTCACCCACTTCAAGAGGTGAGACAGTTCTGACCATCATGTAAAGTGACCACACATATAGTTTGTTTTCTTGTGTGACATTTTTAAGGATAGATAAATCTGAAATTAGAAATAACTTTTAAAAATTAAGAGGTGTTCTCAAATTTTCTTGTTTACTTGCTGCTAACTGCTTCAAACTAAACTATAAATATTGAAAGATTTGATGTTGTAAAACCTTGCAAATAATGACCAGTTCTTCTTCATAAATTAAGCATAAATCTTCATAAATCTTCTTCATCTTCATAGATTAAGCCTTATGAAATTAATTGTCCCTAAATTGTGTAAAGCCAGATTTTGCCATTTTTATGCACATTTTACATCGGAGGTCCACCAACAGTCCTTAGGCCATCTGTAGTTGTTTCATTTCAGATTAACTACTTTTACATGCACGTAATTTAACATAAACACCATTGTCCTTATGTTTTTTAAGGAGAGAGCAGTTTATCACAAGCATTTTTTTTGTGGAAGAATGCAGCTGATTGGCCAGTTTAAAGCATAGTTAGTTTTCTTGGTGATGCAAATTATTTTTATTTAGTCTATTATTGGGATATATTGGGTTTGTGCTAAAATATTGATGTTTGTGTGTTTGTGTTTTGTTTATGCATATTTGTGTTGATTATGTTCATGCGTGTTTATGTTTATGTTGTGTTGGTGTTCATAGATGCATGTTTTCCTGTTCCTGTGGAAATCAGCATATGAATATTTAAGCAGCCAGCTCAAGCTTAGCAGGGTTTGATGGATAATTATGTCTTGAATCTCACTAATTAGAGGCGTCTGTCTTCCTCTAACAAAGAATAACCTGCCACACATAAGAAATTAAGTAGGTTTAAAGGCAGCTTACATCTTCATTTATGAGTGATTGTAATGCTAATTTGTTGACATCGTCCTGACTTGATGCAGGAGAACTATAGCAAACAATTAGTGCTCAAAATGGTAGATTTCACAGATGTAGTAGAAAATCACATATAGTTTGGTCTGTTGGGACAAAATGTGAAACATAATGAATGCAAGTAAAAACAAATGTACAACATCAAATTGCACAATGTACAAAGCACACATTATTGAGTTTTCAGCATTTTAAGCATTACCGCATGCATTAGTGAGAACTTAGCATCTAAATACTGTTTTTTCAGGTTAACTACTTTCAGAGCAGAGCAACCGTTCAAAGAGAATCTTGCTAATTAAAGTTGTAGTTAGATTGTAAATATGTTTACGGATAATGACACAGTTTAATGGAACAGCCATTTGAAGATCATGTCTTGAGTACTGTGGTTTGTAAACTGTCTTACTCTAAAACTAGACTGCATGCTTGCTTTAGCCAAGCATTTGCCTCTGCATTTGCTTATTTGTATAAAATACTTAACTAATGGTAAATAACAGCAGAAGTATCATACTGTGAGTATAAAGTCACTGAGCCTATTACTAGTTACTGAAAATAACATGCAGTTTGTAAGCAGCTGGAGCAAAACTATAATCAAAATGATATGTTTATGACATTTACTTAATTCTTTTGTTATTTTGGAGGCTGACAGGATTTGGAAAGAATTGCCAATTTAAATGCCAATAACATTGAAGTTTTCTTTGAAGAAGACATCCTCATGTTAACACCCACCCACATAAACACATGCTGGCATATGTGGTATATGCGGACCCTCCAGATGTAATGGTTTTTATACCGTACAAACTCTATATTCTATCCCCTTACTGTACCCCTAAACCTAACCCTCACATAAAACGTTTGGCAATTTTTAATTAACAAGAAATCACCACTTATGTATGTTTTTATGCAATTTAGTTTATAAGGACACAGTGTCTCTAAAAACCATGTCTATGTTGTTATACACGTTATACACATGTCATTAAACACTTTTGTGTACTTGTAAACCACATATTCCAACACAACTTAGTGCCTAACCCTTACGCCAAACCTAACATTAACCTAATTCTAACCTTAACCTTAAATATCAAACAGCTTTAAAAAGGTGTTCTCATAAAGTAAGGACCAGCCAAAATGACCTCACTTCACTCTTTGTCCTCACTGCGATGGTCTAACTAGTCACACTGCTCCTTACGAAGATAGATCTACAAGTGCACACATACACACACACACATACACACACAAATGTATAGTAAATGAAGGTCCGACACTTCTTTAGTAGCAGTATCATTTGAAGTGACTCTATAATGATTACACTATTCATTACTGCTACATTAAAGTAACCTTAAAATATAGAAAGCTGTTATTTAGGAAGCTGTTATACCCTGTATTTCAGACTTCTGTCTCTTTCTCTCTGTTTCACTGATGACAGTTTCCTCGCTTCTAGAGGTGTTATTTCTCACTACATGAGGAGCCTGTCTGATAAGCCATCACAGACACACAAGTTTGTGCAACTCTTTGTGGGAACCATAGACACAGTAAAAACTGTGTATTCTATCCCCTAACCCTCACAGAAACCTTTTTGCAGTTTTACATTTTCAATCAGCAATCATTTCATACTAATTTCCCTTGTGGGGACCACATGCATACCTACACACACATGTACAGCTAATTTATTTTAAATGACCTGTTTCTTTAGTTGTGAACATTTAGTTTTTGACGTGATTTTTACAGGCGTAGAAAGAAATAATGAGGCTCCATTAGGTATTAATTAACTGCTATTAAGTAATAATATTAGCTATTATAACTGGTACTATTATGTTTCCATCACCCTCTCAACACCTGCCTTTACCTCTCAACACTTGTCTTTATCTATAAATCGTCTTTCACTTGTCTCACACTTCTTTCTGCCAATATACCAGAGTCACTACACATCCTGATGGAGTGTGGACACGCTGTGGGCCTACTGTGGGCAACAGCCTAGAGTTATAGGTGAGAGAAGGACCCACATATTTAGAGACTAAAACATCAGAGAGACCTGATGGTGGACCAGTAATCACCCAGCAACAGCATAGCAACGTCTTGGAAATCATTCAATACCATCCTTTGTGTTACTTGTGTTGAGGAAGCATAACTTGAATTTGCAGAGACAGTTTCTTTTTTATACGCTGTGTTTTTCATTGCCAATGAAGAATAGGAATAATCTGTAATTATTTATAAATCATTTTATTGTGAACAGCAGTTGATTATGATTGATCTCTGGTCTGTATCCGCAGTATTCACAGAAGTTGATTCTGTATTTGGACTTTAGTTACAAACACCATGGCAACATGTAGTTATGACCTTTTGCTGCAGGACAGATGTATTCATGTTTAAGATGATATGCTTTTAACCCTTTGAAACATAAACATAAAGAAACAACCCACACAGTGATTAAATCTAATTAAACAGTCCCTCGAGTGAACACAGTTAAAGGTATTGCAGTATGATAGAATGTTTGCCAGGTGAGGTTTCATTCAGCAAAGGGTAAAAAACAAGACATGAGAAACGAGAAAAATGCATTTAGAGTGATCACATAATACATCATCACATAAATTATACAATCTCGCATAACAATATGCATTTAGCTTTTGCACATAATTACTTTGAACATTCTCCAAACATTTTATATAGATGTCATTGCAGAACCCTTAAATCAGGTCCAGTCCAAATAAGAAGCACTTTAGTCCACCCGGAGACTGACTATCTTCAGCAGTTAGGTCCCGCTGGTAAATGCCGTAAGTACCCCTCTGCAAGAAACCATTATTTCTCTATTTACTAAAAGCAATATAAAAAAATTTAAAAATTAATATTCTAAAATTACAATTATGAATTATAATGTTAATAAAACATAATTTTTTTTATGAATTTATATTACATATATACTGTTTCACCAGTAACTAATTTTTTTGAGTGCTCTTAACAGCAGGAAACAGACTTGTGTTTTTCTTCATCTGCTGCAAGGGGTTCAAATACAGAGTGATCCATCACATGACATTCACGGCTCAGGTGATTGGTTCTCTCCAGGTCTTATCAACTTCCTTGTGCCTGCCAAGAAACTGATACTGTACAAGTCAACTGTACAAGTCAACTCAAATACTGGGCTAATATAATGAGCACTTCTAAGTGCTAGATGTTTTTTATGAAATGTATGAAACTATATATACGGTATAGTTTCTTATATATATTTTATAACTATATATATATAACTATATATATATTTTTATGAAATGTATGAAACTATATATACGGTATATATACACAAAATATATTCACTATATATATGAGTTTGTGAAGGTAAAATGGTGCAGAGCCAGTAGTGGTTTTATAAGCAAGGAGTAGAGATTTGATTTTTATACATGCAGCACCTGGTAGCCAGTGAAGGGAAAAAAGGAGGGGTGTGACATGGGCTCTTTTAGGCTCTTTGAAGACCAGTCGAGCTGCTGTGTTCTAGGACCTAAAACTTACTTACTACTTTTGGATGAACGGAAATACTGAACACATTTTCCACTGATTTCTAGACCACTGCACCATCATTGCAGTTTGCTCATGCTCATTTGTTATTGCAGAATCATCAAGTATTAGATTTCCCCACCCTTAAATGAACCATGGTTGGTCAATTCATACTGTATGTCAGTCAGACGACCTCCTACTGTCTAAGTGGGCGGTTCCTGGCCAGAATAAGCTGCAAAGTTAAAGAGTTTAGTCTGACTCTGTTACAAACAGCATTAACATCTCTGACCTTATCTCTGTACTGCCAGATCACTCTCATTTTTTTCTTGTCTCCACCTTATTACTTATCAGTCTTCTGTTTGACAAAATTCCAGCTTCAGTAAAGATGCCTCATCTAAATCTCTTCTGTGCCCTGCCTGCACATTTCTATTCTTCTAACTCTATCTATCTTTTCCTCTTTCTGAATGAAATAATGAGGCATATACAGAGGCCATAATAACCAGAGAGAGTTTTACTGCAGATCTCTCTGTCAATGAGCTGTCAGGCTGATAAATAAACACTGGCCAGATGCCCTCAGATGGAACATTTCCCTCTGCCGATGAGGGAATATCAATGTCTGCAGGATTCTCGCCCCTGCAGCCGGAGGGGAAGATCACCCACTAGCTCCTGGATTTGACACAACCGCTCCTTGGCACAGAACTGAAAAAGAATGAATGTGTTTAAGGAAGAGATGCATCTGACAGACAGAGTTTCTGTTTTCTTTGAATCTGGTTCTGACTCGTCTCAAAAGCAGATTTGTCAGGGTCATCTCAGCAAACCTCGCTTAGATTCTGGAGGAGCATTTCCCAATGTTGCCAAGTGTTTTCTGGCCATGCATGTTACGTTCAGTTCATTTAGCTGGAATAGCAGGCTGAGGCAGCCTGAAAAGAGAGGATTCATGCTCCATTGAACAAAGGTTCCTTAAGAATATGTTAATAGCAATGCTTCATTTTGCTTTTACTCTGGGTAGAAAGACGGGCAGGTGGAGGTCCGATCTCGCATTATACCACCGTTTAAAGGAATCTGGTTGATCTTTTTGTACTTGGAGGGGTCGGTTCTCAAAACGGTTGTAACTTTTGCCACTTTTACCAATTTTAGTGCAAATCTTCTTCTTATTCATTAACCACACACAATTGAACTTAACTAAGCCTTGTCTGTACCGGTATAGCACGTGTTTAAATCAAGTCATTGTCATTTTCAGGACATGCTCCTTTTTATTATGTAAATTAGATTACAAAATGTGCCTTGTTTACATAAATACGTGATTTTTTTAGCTGCACAAGTAATAGAATACAGAGTATAAACTAAATTGTTTACAACAATTTTGTTTGTTTAGATTTTAGATTTAGATTTTTGTTTAGATTTTCTAGTGATCATGGCAGCGATTTTTCATATCAGTGTATGAGAATGTGTAAATATTTCATTATCATTACTGTAATAAAAATCATTTAAATTTTTCTGTTTAAATGTTTTCATTTAAAGTGTTCCTGTAGCTCAACTGGTAGAGCATTGCGTTAGAAGCGAAAAGGTTGTGGGTTCGATCCCAGGGAATACAAGTACTGATAACAAAAATGTATACCTTGAATTCACTGTAAGTGGCTTTGGATAAAAGCATCTGCCAAATGAATAAATGTAAATCAGGTTCTTGACAGGCCGTTTTTAATTACTTTATTAAAGAATTCTGCAGAATTGTGTTTAATTGTGGCTTAATTTTATTAAATGCAAAATATAATTTGCTGGGTTTCTGTTTTTTGTGGTGATAAGATCCACATATTTTTTTGAGACACATCATATATGTAAAGTGTGTGAGGTTGTGTGTATTTTTGTTTCCTGTACTTCATGGTGAGAGAAGATGTTTCTTAAGTACATGTCAGTTCATCTGATTGTCATTTATTAGGAAAATAAAATAAAGTGTCTCCATGTGGCGCCAGTTATACAGCATTAAACATGGTCACATAATTATGCACATGGATAATTACATGAATATTAAAATGTTATGATAATATAGTTATAATTAGCCAATTCCCAGTACTCATTTGGCAGTGGAGGTATTATACTGGCTGTTTATAGTGAGAAAGAAAGGCCAGTGTCCCGCTGTGTGATCAAGTACAAAGATCGCTCAAGAAGATCACACACATCTCATGCACATACTATGAGTAAGACAGTTTGCATTAAATGCAACCTTGTGCCGCCCAACAGAGTCTGAAATATTAATAATCAGAAACAATTATTGTTTGCAAACATGTTTTCTAAGTATTCCACCATTGGTCACACAAACAATCTCATTCAAAATTCATGACATTGATTGAATTAATGTTGGGAGATGGTAACATAACCAAACAAGCAAAGCACTGTTTTGATCACAGAGCTACAATGAATTTAACCTACAAAATGCGTTTCAAAATGCATTTTTAGAACATGGTGCTAGTAATGGCAAATGATGTGTTTGAGAACCATTAAGTACCAATGCATGAACAGGTAATACATATAAACGCAGTATGCTTGCATGTTTAGATTAAAGTGTGTGCCTCATGTGCAAGCATATTGTTGTGTTTTTATATTAAACTGTGATATATGAAAGTATTTTAACACAAATACTTTTAACAGTGCAGTGATATGATGGCTGATGTTTTGCTCATGTATAGTAATGCCTCATGGTGGCCATTTATAGTTCTGATTCTCTTCTGTGTATAAAAACAATAGAAATCTATGTAATGTCCCCATTTAGATAGATAAGTAAACGTGTGTGTGTGACTGTGTGTGTAGTATTACACAGGGTGTGTGTGAAGTGTCTAGTGCGTTAGTGTAGAGGTGCTTGTAGTTAGTGCATGCTGCTTTCTTTTGCAACTTTATGCATTCAGTTACCGCCGCTGGCTAGCCTCCTCATGGAGTAAAAAGAGGAGCCGAGTGTGTAAGCCTCCTCCGCCAGTACATAGCCTCTCCACCACCAAGACTTCTGCAGTGCCTCCTCATGGCAACACATGGTAACTGGGTTCCTCACAGTCCCAGGCTGAAATGCAGGGGATCTCGGAGCAGCAGTGGGCCCCAGAGATGCCGTTTACAGGTAGGACACGCCCTGGCACCCATCAACCACAGCCCCAGCTATGGGCAAATAGCCCCACTGCCTTGTGGGTTAGCCTCTTGAGGCAGGGCTAAGGGAGCACACCCCAACAGAAAAGCAATGTGCTTGCAGTGCGCAATAGGCGGGCCTAAACAGAGCTTGGTCCCGGCAGCCTCCTGCAACCTGGATGGAGATCTGGTCATCCTGGGCTAACCCATGCCACCAGACTAGAAAAGGTGGCCTAAAAAATGTCCACTCAACTCAAACCTGGACAGGCTACTGCTCTTGTCAGGTCATTCCACTTCTGCGGTCAAAATAGAAAAAATGGAAAAAGCAAGTCCTACAACCTTAAGCTGGCAACATGGAATATAAGAATCCTCCTGGACTCCTATGGCAGGTCTGAAAGACCCCACAGAAGGACAGCCTTGGTTGCAGCCGAGCTGAGCCGTTACAACATCGATATCACTGCCCTGAGTGAAACCAGGCTCCTTGACGAAGGGTCTCTAACAGAGGAGGGCTTGGGCTACACCTTCTACTGGAAAGGCTGCCCCCCAGGTGGACAACATCTGCATGGTGTGGGACTGTCCATCAAGAACACACTACTGCCAAGACTCACTGAAACGCCCATGGGCATCAGTGAAAGATAGATGACCCTTCGTATCTGCTATGCCACACTTCTTAGTGTATATGCTCCAACTTTACCATCTGACAGTGAGTCAAAAGACTCCTTGTACCAAGCACTGGATGAGGCTCTCTGCTGGATCCCCAAGAACGATAAGATCCTCCTTCTTGGAGACTACAATGCTCATGTTGGAAAGAACAGTGGAATATGGAAAGGAGTACTTGGCCGGCATGGGGTTGGTCAGGCCAACTCAAATGGCATGAGACTGCTTACCCTCTGCTCAGAGCACAACCTGATCATAACCAACACCATCTTCCAGCAAAAGACCAAATATAAAACATCATGGATGCACCCAAGTTCCAAACACTGGCACCTGATTGATTATGCCAACGTGAGATGATGTGACATCTGAGACGTCCTCATAACTCGGGCCATGAGAGGTGCAGAATGCTGGACAGATCATTGCATGATCATGACCAAGGTCCTCATGCAAGTGCGTCCCCCCATGTGGAAAAGTGGAACCACTAGAAGGCGGTTAGACTGCACCAGCCTGGAAGACACTACTACTAGGAATGAGTTTCATTGGTAGCAGAGAGACTAGGAGAGCTAGAACTTCTCCTGAGTGGTGAGAGTGCCATAGAACAACAATGGACCTCTATTACTGAAGCCCTTTATGAAGCAGCATCCCAAACAATCGGCTATAAGAACAAGAACCATCAAGACTGGTTTGATAACAACTCAGACTCCATCCATAACCTACTAAACAACATGCACAAAGCTCATCAGGAAACCCTAAAAAACCCTCATCCA
>JAZGTK010017561.1:0-12226 GCA_036877625.1 Ambastaia sidthimunki
CGTCATGCACATTGCTGCTTTAGCTCAAGTCAAGCTAAGAAGCTAAAAACATTCAGGCTGGTCTAGTTAATGCACTTGTTCTTGAGTGAACGTGATTCATCTCCTCACTGTTGTCTCTGCTTTGGTTTGTCTCAGGTAAGTTGTGTCTGCAGCACGAGGAGCTGATGTTGAAGTATCTGCCGGTGTTTGCGCGGGAGCTGGAGGTGGGCACGGAGCTGGCAGTGCGCAGTAACGTGGTGGTGGTCATGTGTGACCTCTGCGTGCGTTACACCAACACAGTGACCCGATATATCCCCAACATCTCAGCCTGTCTGAGAGACAAAGAGCCCATCGTCAGAGAGCAGACCCTCATTATGCTGACCAACCTGCTGCAGGTACACACGTGAATCTGTGAGACCTTCACGAACAGATTGTCCATAAAACAAACATGCAATATTTTGATAGGGCAACAGTCTTGCAATTTTGGAGTGATTAATCAATAAATGACTTGGAGATGTGATCAGCTTGTTGCTGTTTAACAGGAGGAGTATGTGAAATGGAAAGGTGCTTTATTTTTCCGCTTCGCTGTTGCTCTCGTGGACTCGGATCCTGCCATTGCAGAGTAAGACACGTAACAACACAAGCTAAGCTTGTCACATCTTCTGCCAAATGAATGCATCATTTAACGTGATGTTGTTTTTGTTGTTTAGTCTCTGTGAGTACTGCCTGGTGGATGTTCTGCTTAAGAAGAGCCCACTCATGTTTTCCCAACACTTCATTGAGTGTATTTTCCACTTCAACTCCTATGAGAAACACAAAAAATACAACAAATTCTCTCAAACTGAGAGGTACATGCTGAATTCTAGCTGCTCTGATATTTGTTTGATTTGTAAGACACTCACTCTATTTTTTTGTCTAAAAACTGTACAGTTTTTGTTTTATGGTTTGTTGAGTTCTGAAAATGTTCCTTTGTTTGTGTTTCCTGTCAGTGAGAAAAGCAGGTTTTCTCTGAAAGGTTCACAGAACCAAGGCAAGCGTTTCAGGATCTACAAATTCCTATTGAAAAACTTCACTGATGAGCAACGCTTCAATATCACAACCAAAATCTGCCAGGACATCCTTGGTGAGACCTCTGCACACAACTACTGTGTTTGCCATAAAGAGATTTACTGTTTACAGCTTGAAGGCAACATGTACCAGGCTTAACTGCATGCTAAACTAGTTGTTCTTTGTTGTAGTTTTGTTTCATTGTTTTATAGGACAAAGGCAACTTGCTATTTTGTTTGTTTGCATATACTAATATTTACATATACACATATTGAACTTGCTTCTTCCAAGTGACAGATAAAATTGCAGCTAGCAGCATAAACAGTAAAATCAAAATTATTACTACCAGGTGACACAACTTCTTCTTTCCAGCCAGCTTTGTGGACTCTGAGCTGCCTTTGGACTCTGAGGGCTCAGAGTTGCTTGCAGACACATTTGACGTTCTCTCCCTAAAGGAGATGAAGCTGACAGCCATGAGTGGCCCAGCGGCAGGAGAGGAACCTCAGGAGGACGAGATGGCTATGGCTAAAGCTGTCTTGCATGTGGCTCAGAAAAAGCTGGTGTCACAGGTGAGAAAACCTGCTGCTGGTTGTTGTGGAAGAGATGAACAGTTGCAACTGTGGCAGCTAAACTAGCATCAGATCTTTATTGAACTGTGTCTGTCTGTGTGTAGGTCCAGAAGAAGAACTTTGTGGAGAATGTTATTCCTATCATCATCAGTCTGAAGAACATGCTGGAGAAGCAACACTCACCTGTTCTCAAACACCTTATGGCCTACCTGCAGGTGATACATTGCTCACAAATGCTTTGATTGGACCGATTAGATATTGTGATAGACATTTGGTCATTTTGGCCTATTTAAGATAAAGCAGGTGTCCATTTGGTTTAGTTTTTAATTCCTGGTCTTTATACATAATCATTAGATGAGCGTCTTTTGGCTGTATCTTATATTTACATTTATGCATTTGGCAGGTGCTTATAGTCAAGCATTAAAACTATACATGTTGTTACCAGTATGCGTCTTCCCTTGTAAACAAACCCACAACCTTTGCACTGCTAACGTGTGCTCTACCATTTGAGCTATAGGAATACATGGACGTCACATTGTTCAAACAAACAGACCACAAAAGTGACACTTGTTGTTTGTGTGAGACAGGTGACCATGCAAGACTATCGTTCAGAAGTGAAGGAGCTGTTTGCTGCTGATGAACAGTTGGCCGCTGAGGTGGAATATAACCTGAAGCAGTTTGAGAGGGAGAAACAGCAACAAGAGCAACAGCAGATAGAGAAGCAACTGAGCAACTTCACACTGTCACCCAGACGAAACGTCAGTTAAACATAAACAGACATTAAAGTGAAAGTGACATGTTTTGTCAGATATGGTTACTCATACCCGAAATGTGACCTCTGCATTGAACCCATCAACAAGTAGCGACAGTGACATTCTGAGACATGATCAATATCAGAGACCATTGATTTACTAACTGCTGCCGTTTAAAATCTTTGTCCTTCTGTCTTTTATCTAACACTCACTCTTTAGGGCAACGCTGTGGCGTCTCCTGTCCAGGCTCCAAATGCTGGGCGTCAGTCAGGTTTTAACACGCCGCTTCAACCTCATGCTGCTAATAGACCCAAACAAACCCCTAAATCTGCAGATGCTCTTAGGTACAACTGATCTACAACAAAACAGATACGAGACGTGATTGGCTACTAACATCTTATGTAACACATTGTAGCTTGCAGACCTTGTATTTCAGTTCTAAGTGCTAAATGTCATCATCACAATCTTTATAGAATAGCATTTTAAAATAATCTATTTTAAATAATCTATAAATTAAATTAAATAATAATTATGATTATTTATAGATATAAATAATTTATAGATTAATTAAATTAAGTAAAAACTATTGTATTAATATTTACTTTTTTAGAGGGATACTTTTAACATATGGGATGTTATTGGAAAGTCATAACAGTTGCAGGAGGAAGTTAATAACTTGTAACACAAAATGCCTTTTTGTTAGCCACAAGAATTTTCAGGCTCATTAATCAACATGCTTTAGCTGTAAAGAGCACAAAAATTGAGGTTATGAACTCACATGTGGTATTTACATCTGGTTGTTGTTTCTCTTAGGCGGCGCACTTTTGCTGGGATGGTAACCCCAGCCAGGAGTCATTCTTCACCTACAGTGATTTCAACAGGTAATAAAAAAACATTTCTACTGTTAGCTACAGAATAATATTAATAATAATAATAGTTTATACAGAACAATACAAGTTCTGATGTTGTTTTACCATGTTGATAATAAATCATTACAGAGTGTATGATAATTGTCCATTTGCATTAGTAAACTAATTTTCTAATTTTTAATAATTTAAGTTATCCAACTAACTTGTTGGGTGTCTGCTCAATAAATGTATTGGAACATTTAAATTGTTCCCATTTTATTAATTTTATTAATAATCCACTGACAGGACGAGCAAGACATGTTGGTAGAGCCATCAGTACTCCACAGGGTAAGACATCTTTTATTCAAGACTTTTAGATCTTCACAAATATATTAAAGCACTCTTTTATTAGTTAATTATGTCAATATCATTTTAAAATCTTGATTCCAGGATCCAATCAATTAATAAAATCAAGTCTCTTCCCACGTTTTGTTTTCTGCTTAAATATCCAGTTTTGCTCTTAAATGCATCATTTTATTGCAGTAAAACAGGTTATGGATGGAGTTTGTGTTGTGTCTGTGCTGAAACTCCTCAGAATCACGTTTTCATTTGATTAATATAAGAATCTGCTGTATCCTGCTGTAAGTCTGTTTCTCTGTTTCCTGTTAGAAAGCATCAATGAGGTGACATTTGGAGAGCAAGTCAGTGCAATCCGCAGTGAATTTGGAAAAGGTTTGTTTAAATGCGTTAACGGTCTTGAAATGAAATGTTATACAGACCCGTTTTGCAGAATTTACCTTTAGTTCACCCATTAGGTTCAGGAACCTGTTAACCTTAAAGTTATTAAAATATAAATGTATTTATAGTATTGTGAACTTGCTGGTTATATACTGAACTTCACACAGTGTATAACATAGACTGCAACACTGTTAAATGAAAGTTTATGAACATATGAACATGTGTCTGTTTACAGGCAATAGGGATGTGGAGGAAGAAGGCAGCATATTACATCTGATGTCACCAGAGCAACAGTAAGTACATTTTACAGTTATGTTTCATTGCAAATAAATTATACCAATAAGCAAAATATCTGAAAGTGCTCTAATGAAACGTTGTGACTGCAGAACTGCTTTCACAAGGCTTTGGTACTTTTATTTAATGTATTTTTTCAGAAAACCAGTGCCTAGACAGTGGAATGTGGAATCTCCTCTTGTACAAAAAGTGAGAAGCAAGAAACGGTTGTAAATGTGCATTTTTTTTTATAACGTCATGATTCATTGTACCTTGAAAACAAGGCCATTTTCATCTAAATCTTGTGCTTATGTTTGCATTTTCTGTCTGAAAGTATCAATCTACTTGTACCTGTCTGCTTGTATATGTATTTACACTTTTAGCTTCTCCTACTATTAGTAGATGTGTAGTAACTAAAGGTTATATTTTATGGAGCAGTCGCATCACACATTGGAAATCAAGTGTTGTGCTGTAAAACTCCCACTGATGTCTTATGAGTGAAACATTAAACACAATGAAAAGAAACGTGTCCTTGAATGCCAGTAAATTGCTGCTAGTGGAAAATGATTCTTTTTACAATAAACTGTTATTTTAATGTGCTGCTCTCTGACTATTGTAGCAACTGGCAGTATGAAATTTAAAAAAATTGCATGTGTATATTGAGAATTCACTCAAAAATGATTTTTACGTTGAACACAAAAGGAGAATTTTGGAAGAATGTTAATGATGTTGGGTACAGCATTTCACCTAATATTAATATTATTAATAATAAATTACCTTAAATATCATTATAAATAAATAGTAAAATGACATTATTTAAAATGATTCCTTACAAATAATTGTTACATAATTTATGTATTAAAGTTGTGCATTTCTTTTCTGACAAACATACACAACAATTTACATACCTTTAACAGTTTAATGTGTAGAGACAAGGTTGGCTTTTATGAAGAGTGTCAACACTGGTTCTGTGGTGCTTTTAAGACTTGTTTGAGCAGTTCTGCATGTCAGCTTGCTCACCTGCTGTGAGTCTAGGACAGGACTGCCTGTAAAAAGGTTGGAGTGTTTGAGAAACCCTTTTTGAAACCAACGCATTTTCTTATTTCATTTAGTATTACTAGTAACGCATAAATTACCTTATACAATGTGACAATTTAATCATCAATGTAGAACATTTTTTGCACAGTATTTTAATGTCAGAGGAGGCACAGAAATGAGGGTAGACATCCAAGTCCCAGGATGGTGTCTGTAGGACGCTTGTGGGAGTTGGTCAAGATGAGAGGAAGTGCAGGTACGAGAAGGTGAAGAGCCTTTGTTTCTTGTTGTCATGGTGACAGGTGTTGTCATCCACTCCATCATCTATATGAAATACTAAATCAAACCTTTTATTTTTAAATGGTCTTTGCCCAAAATACAAATACTCATTTGCATGTTCACATGTGGAATCAAAGTTCTTTGTATTTGGAATGTTTAATCGAAATCAAATTAAAGTTTTAATTCATTTGGATTGAAGTGTCATTTGATTTCAGACTTTCTAAATGAAGGCATATAAACCAACTATTGCTAAAATATTAACTGCAATATTATAATAACAAACAAACAACCATGTTTATATTTTATTAATGACTTCTAGCAGTTGCTATTATTATTTACCAAATACTCCACTCCACACTTACTACACTTGAAAACTGCATTTAGTTTTTCATTAGGAATGCTGAAAATTAATAAAAAATGTATTGCTTTATCACACTTTGTTGTGCAGAGTATCTCTGTCTAGGGCTCACACTCAGAGATTGAGTACAGGAAATCACTGTCATTCTTATAAGTACAGCCTTGAACAAAGGCATTTTAAGCCAGATAGCTTCAGAAGAAAGTGTCTTGGCAAACGTTCCAGTAGTCATTGGGAATTAAAGTATCCTCTCAATGTCAGTGATCTCTTTGTTGCAGAATAAGTTTGATGAGTTGGACCCAGAATTGCTGAGCAGGCAGGTGAACGGGTTTGCCAAATTTGTCAGCCAACTTGAGAAGTAACTGCCACCAAAAACACTTACTGTAGTGTCTCAAAGAGAATGTGGAGAGCATGCGAGAAAGGGTACCAATGACATCATTGTTCTTCAATGTTCTTCATTCATTAGGTTGGAAATGGTGTCTGCTGTCTTCTGCCCTTGATGTGTGGAGAACTACTGAAACCTCTTAAGAAAATGTGTGTGTGTTTGATTTTCTGAAAAGATCTATCTAACCGTGTCTGAAAGCCCGTCATTGGATTATGCTGGAGGTCATTGTGGATGTTTATCCTCGGGGGGGCACTGATGATGTCCAGGTGGAGAATTGAGGGGGCACTGTTTGGAAGTGATGTCTTATTTAAAAGTGAATCAGTCTTTGAGTCTATTTAATAAAATGTTTGAAATAGTTCTGATTGTATGTTTGATAAACACACATACAAAACTTTTTAGCTAATGTTTTGAATCAGTGCTTTAAAACAAACTTGAAGTAACTGATTTACAGATAAGTATCTCCTTTATCCATATATATATATATATATATTTGTATTCTCTTTGTGTGAATGTGATTGTATTTGTAGGTGGTTTTTGACGACAGCATAGTCAGTGTTGCTATGGTTGCATCATCTCATTATGCAGGTCCCATAAAGACACAACAAATATAGAAACAGCTTTCCTTCTTCAGCTAGACCCTGGTAATCAAACCAGATAACCAAATACAAATCCATGATTATATACTTTTTATGTGTGTAAGATATTATGATCTTACATCATATATATAACATATATAGCTTGGTTGGAATGTCAGAGAAACTGCCTTTATATGAAGAGTTTTACCTGAAATCCAGAGGCAGTTGTCTGCTGAGTCCAAGATGTTTCTACAGGTGGACAAGTCCAAGAAAGAGATCATGAGGAACCATCTGTCCAACGCACTGCAGTTAACTCAGTCTGACAAGTTAACTCAGGTAACTAATCAAAGCCTCACTGGTCAAATTTCACCTTTAGATCTACACAGAGATGTATACAATGATATAGATAATGATTATTGTCTAGTCACACAAAGATGTTTGATCTGCAACATAAAAATGCATAAAAATTTAGGTAAAAAACAACAATAAAAAATGCAGTAAGTTTAAAATGACTTTGTCTCGTCAGGGATTCTGGATATTTTCCAAAGTAATGATGCATTACTGGAGCAAGTGCCTGAAGACTCACTTGAAGTCTAAAAGATTTGTCTTCCTAAAGTACCTATACACACACACACACATAGACAGTGTATTCTGATTTTTCCATGGCTTGTCTCCCTCTGTCTCCCCTCTTCAGATGGCTCGGGTTGTACTTCCTGTCTTTTTTGACAGGAAGATTCGGCATCTGAGATTTTGGCTCAGATGCCACACTTTTAGGCTGTGCAGCCTCATCTGAGCAAGTGTTTTGATGCCATATCCCACCTGGAGTCCAGCCAAATGCCCCCAGCTACACTACTTGGGGGTGAGATGGGTGAGATGGGTAAACAGAACAGTAATGACATCTTACCCACAGTGTCCCCCAACCAAATCTTTCCTCTTCTTTTCAACTTTTCTTTTGTGTCTTTCCTTAAACAATAATAGGTGATAATAATTCTGCCTGGTAATTAATATTTCTTTCAAACACCAAAATATAGCTACAATTGTCACTAGAAGAGCCATCACAATTTTGGATGTGACTTGGGCAGCCTATACATACACAGAACAAAAAAAGTGTTACTCCAAAAACCTTTTTGTACGTAGACATAGACTATACATGATATCAGAATGTAAAATAATTAATGATTAGAAAACATGAATGATGAGAATAGTCTCTCAAGGATGTGTGTGTACTGCATGTAACGCTAGGAAGGAACCGAAGGTTCGTGGAAAAGTGGAGGACTGGCTGAGGAAGATGGAGTGAAATCATGTCAACACCAGGAGGCACCAGAGTTCCCCTGACCAGACCCAGTGTAAACACCTAAGAGTCTTAACCAGCAAACTGCGATTATTTATGGCTGGTGTTAGTGTTTAATGAATTGAGCCACAGTCTGAGTCCAGTATTTGTGCTGTGTGGAACTCTATACATTTTGTAGGTGTTTTCTCCCTACAAAGTTCAGGTTTAGTTCAGTAAAGGTCACGTGGTAAACATCCTGTGGATTAAATGAATGTCAAGTTTTTCAAACTAATTTTTGCAAATTCGTGATCTAGTCATCATAGCAATAAGATGCAGAAAATAGTGGAAGAACTTGGTGAACATTTAATATAATGTTTACCAACAATTTCATGCAGAAATATTAAGAAGAACCAAATGAATTACTAAAGATGTTTTCTGCTACGTTTTTTAATCTACAAGGGTATGGTAAATGTTGTACATACATATATATGCTGTATATGTTTAGATGACACTGAAGAACGCCGGGTGTTCTTGGCTTGGGTGCCAAGTGTTCAACCACATCAAAATGGAGGTGCTGTCCATCATTACTCAACAATTCATCACCACCAAAAAATGCCAACGCAGCCAAGGTAACATGCACATGCATACATATGCAATCGCATGCACACAAAAGCAAAACATGCATTACATGCAGCTGCATTACAAACTGCCTGTCTTGTGTTTGCATGATGCAGTTGTGTCGATGCAAGTGAGATCAAATTGGTAATGACTTGTGCCACTTTCATCACTACCGGGTTACTCAGACAGGACTGGACTTCATGACAACCTGAAAGCCCTCCTATGACCCATAGCCACAATGTCCCCAACGATGCTCTTATCGTTGCGGTGTGTGATTAAACCTCTCTGTCTGATTCCGGTAATGATGATAAACCACAGCGGGTGAGAGGTGGAGAGGTCAGCGCGGAGAGTGATGGTGCTGCCCACCTGATGTGGGCTCTCATTAAAAGCTTCTGTGTGTGCTGCTGTGGGAACCTGCTGGGCTCCAGCTGTGTTGTTTTGGGTGTGAAACAGAAGAATTTTAAGTCGCATACAGTATAAAGTTTCTCTATATTACAGTCTGGGATGTCTTACCTGATAGCCCAGATAATTATACAATATCTATATTTACAACAGGGGCCTCAACCTACTGGATACTTTTTATGGCCCCTTAAAAATGGTTTAATTGTATCCAGAACTTATGGCCTGCAATTCAGTTTAGGTTGTGGCTTTAATGTTATTTTAGTTCAGGTTTTTTAACTGTAGGCTAATGTTTGTACATTTGTTAACATGGCCTATTACAGGCTTAAAACAAGTTTGTAATTGGGTGACTTTAGCCTAGTTTACAGCAACAAACAAGCCTGTGCTCATATCTGTCAGGAAAGCTTGGGGACATGCATGCACTAATTGTAAATTGTGGTTGTAAATATCCATGTGTTTCTCGCAAGTGTTCAACCGGCCCCCCATAGAGAATGCAGCCTGGCTTGTGCCCCCCAAGTAATTTGAGTCTGAAATCCATATCACAGCTTATCACGCCATATCACTGACTCTGTTCCTCACTGTAGGTGATCTTGTACTCAGAGGGATTTCAGTCTGGTAGGGCTCAAAATGAGAACGATGACTCAGATGTGAACAACTTCCCCAGCAGGATCAATGTGTCTTGGGCATGAGAGCTGTCAGATCCATGCTGGTCATGGCTGGGTGAGACTCTCGGGGTATCTTGATAAACTCAGCCTCACATGGCACATGTGTAGCATGTGGTGCAAATGATATAAAACTAGTGAAATTATCCAGTAATGATTGCTTGACCGCTACAGGGGTGGACAAGTCTGACAGAATATCAGGTTTTGTTTAAAAATTACCAGACAGCTACAATGAGTTCTTCCAAGGTAGTAATAGTCACTGGATTTGACAGTGTTTTTGAGTTTGGTTTGTAAGATTGTATTTTGAGAGATGTAGGCATGCAATATTTGAATATGAAATTATGCAAATCTTTAAGCTGTTTATACAAGTTTAGTTTTTTGCCTTTAGGACAGACAAATCACAAATGAGCTATTTTTTATATTTTTTGTTTGTCCGATATATCAATAATATAAGTGATAGTCAAACAAGACAGTAATTTCATGTGTCCCCTTTAAGGTTTCATTAGAAAGCTTAACTGTTCCCAGCTGACTCTACAATCTGAGAGATCCATATGTAGTCAAACTCAACATCTCATCAAATTGTTAAAGTTTTGATTTATTTCAAGCCCAATTTCATTTCCTGTCCAAGAGGACCCAGAAATAAAGCACAATATGCACACGACATTATGCAGATAGTCAACAGTCTCCCTCACACTGTCTATTAAGATATTAGTTTTAGGTTTTTTTAAGCTGCTCATATTTTTATTGTCTTAACGTTTTTGCTAACACTCCATCACTGTCTTAAATGAGGCAGTTAGGAATGCCTGTGGCATAAGCAGCAGTCAAACACAGCTGCCTAAGAAACCTCTGAGCAGATGAGTTATGCTCATTCCACAGACTGTGGCATTGTGGCCAACAGTGTCTTCATTAGCGCTGGTCTCAGATCAGTGGCTGTACAGCTGGATGCTGATCGTATTTACTTATACGGTTAATTGTGTGTTTGTGAGCAGAGACCTTATGTCACTGACACAATTTATTAGTGCTCAGGTTTTATAAGCAGTATAAATTCTCCTTTAATGGTGTCAGTGTTAGATGCAGAAGGTCTTTAAATCAATGTAACAGACTAAACTAGAACATAAACTATTTACGAGGATATATAAACCAATGTAGGTGTGTATTTAGAAGACAAAAGGGAATGTATGTTTCCTGTAGGCTTTCCTGTGGCTGAGCTGGTTGAGTAGGGTGCTGGCAACACCTGGGTCATGGGTTCGATTCCCATTAAATACACACACTGATAAAGTCTGTAAGTTGCTTGGGTTAAATGCATAAATGAAAATGTGAACATGAGAGTAGATGGAGAAGTCATATTCTTTGTGAATTACAAATTTAAGCCTGTTTAAACGGTTTAGATGTACGATTTTCTATCGCAGGTTAAAAAACAATCAAAGACTCATAACCACTAAGCAATCTTATACAGTAGCAAGCGCATGACAATGTCCTAACAATTGCCCAATATTAACACTTGTCAAATTTTCTTAAGGAAATTTTAGATTTGACACATATATATTGTAGCTGTAGATTTAAACTGGAAAACAATATGTTCCGGGCACTCGTATGAGGATGAATGTGTTTATTTCAGAAGTGTCTGTATTAAAATTACACAGAGTGAGCCGGGAAAAGCCAGGGAGGGGAGGGGTGGAGGGCAGAAGAAAAGGAAGTGAAAAGAGGGTGGGACACGGGGGCTACAACCTCTGGATAATGGAGAACGGCATATTTCTTATCTGTGTTGTGTTTGCTGTGGGCTCACATTATTGTAAGTGATTTTAAGTGATTTTCTCTGTGTTGCGTATAAGTGATGTTTGCTAACACATTTCTGTCATTATTACTATTGCACATACTTGGGGATAAACTAGGGATTAGTTTTGCTAACCTTAAATCAAGCTTTGGTGAATAATTGTCCTGCATCATCTTATAATGTTTGCCAAATGAAATGATGAAATGATATAAAATGATATGGTTAAACAGGCCAATAGTCTGCATCTATATTTAAGGACCATATCTAGCAGCTGCTTTGCTTTAGACACAACTAAGCAACCAACCAGAATACCTTTAAAATGCATAGAAACGCCCTAGCAACCACCCATGACACGCTAACATTATGGCTAGCTTTTGCGCTTTTCATATTTTCTTCATAAAACAAATTGTTGTTATACACACTGTATAGCTGCCGAGGTTTCACTGGAAAACTGCAGGCATGGAAAAATAAATGTTCAGTTTAATCATTAATGTGGCACAGATTCTGTAGGTGTGATTTGTTTTAAGATGTATGTTTGTGCTGTTCTTGTTTCCTCTGGTGTTATGTATTACTTTGACATGAACAGCCAGTAAAACAAATACACAGCCCTCAGTGAGGCTACAAGGCACACACATCTTAATGCACATTATACACGCACACACACACAC
>JAZGTK010017562.1:0-12226 GCA_036877625.1 Ambastaia sidthimunki
GTATCTCATGAAACTAGATCGTGCAGAGCAGAGAAGAGCTGAGGGGGGTTCAGTCAAAGACCACACGCCTGGCATTATTGCAAACACAGATACAGTATATATCTGGTCTGTCTATATCTTTCATTCTCCTACCTGTTGCTTTCGTAACATTCACTTTTTAGGTTGTTTGTAGGTTGCATTTTAAATTAGATTGGTTTGGATATTTTGACATTTTATTAAAAATGTGCAGAATTTACATCCTGTGAAATGTATTTAATCAGAAGTGCTTATATAGAATTGTTACATAATATTTTAAATGAAAAAATATGTGCAAATTGGCAACTAAAAAAAAAAACTTTTTTCCAAATATTAAATCTCGTATCTCCAATTAAACATGCTTTTGGGGGAAATGTTGTGTTAATGTTGGTATACAGCAGTATATGATAGCAATATAAGGTATAATACCAACTTTAACAATACAATGTAAAAGATACACAAAAATACACAGTTTTTTTATTTCCTGAAAAATTATGATTTTGGAGATCTGACAGCGATGATATATAATGAATTTGAATCAACACTTCTCAAAAGTATCTTGTTTTTCTCTCTCTCTTCACATGGTGCTGTCTGTGACTTCACTGGGTCCATCCATCTGTTCCTCTTCATCAGGTATGCCAGTCTTCTGTTAGTTGTATCTGTCAACAGTTCTGTCAATCACTGGAAATTAATAAACTTCATTGCGTAACAGTCAGTCAAAAGTCTTATGGTGGGCCCCTCTGCTGTTGATCTTCATTGAGTTAGCAAGGTTACCCTCAGTCAGTCTTTACTTCAATATTTCTTTACTCTTGCATTATTAGTCCTGTTAACATGAATGCCACCTTAGATTATACAGCAAAAGATGGACAAACCGTGCATTATTAATTTCCAAGTAATATGGATGTACAATTTTTGTCAGAATTGTTGTTTGAAAAATATTTTTATCAAACATCTATTTAGCTTTGCAATTTCTGGGTTAGCACAAACTGCTAAAAACACTCATAGCAACCCCATAGCAACACCCTAGCAACACTCTAGCATTGCTTAGCACAGGCCACATGCTAAATGAAAATGTTTAATTGTTGTTTTTAAGTCTAGTTGTGGTTTTGATTAAAAGTTTGTTTGCTAAAACTACATTGAAAACAAAACAGTCAGACTTTTATCATGGCTACTTTGTCTCTGATATGCTTGTGTGCAGATAGAGTAAAGACTGAATGTCTTATGTGCCCAGCAATGCTTTGTTTACCCTTTAAAATTCTGATAACAATTAAAAGTGTTCTGTCAGATGTTCACCAGCATGAAGCATGTTGGGAATTAATTTGATGGAGAGGAGAGAGAGAGCTGGTCTTTGTATGCTGTTTTCTCTTCCTCATATGGAAGTGATTTGTGTATTACAGCAAGCCTGGATTAAATCGTTCTTTTTTTCTTCTGACTGACTCTTTAGTGATAGTTAGTACAGCTACACCTTGTCTAAAAATACCCTCGTGCTAAGAGGAAATGTATTGCTTGTTAAAAGGGGAGCCGCTTCATGTTGTCTGTTCGTGACAAATTGTGCACAATGTAGCTCTCATTGCCCTGTTGCTAATGTGTCTTTCTGATGGAGTAAGTGGCCTTTAACATGTGGTGAAATTAGGTTGAGTGTGTGTTTGTGTGAATGTGTGTGTGGAGGGACTTTCTGTTGAGAACATAATGACAACTAATGGGAAGGTGTCGAAAATGAATAAGCATGCATAAGTATGCATTGAACTTTGACACACAGAACTAGATTTTTTACTTTTTTTTAAATATGCAGCTAACAATTTTAGGTTGTAAGAACATTTTCATAATGCTTTCAATAAGCGACAAAAATGTTCCAGGAATGTTCAAAATGTGAATTTAAAATATTGCCTGGTTATAAAAGTTTTGCAAACATTTTTTAAATTCTGTAACTTTTTACTAACTTTTTACTAAAATGTTTTACTAACATTCCTGTAAGAACTTTTTTAATAAGTTTCAGAAAATGTTTTGAGAATATTCCCTTTTAACTGGGATAGTGATAGCGACACTTGCCTTAGCTTGCATTTTCCTTTTCTTTTAAAAAACATGCATGTTTTATATTCACATACACACACACATGCTCACTCATGGTGTGATCATGTCACAGTCGATTTGCCTCCCTAACTCCCCAACTCCAGCTGAGGAGCTGAGTTATGGTGTTCTGTGGAGTACACAACCTCTTCCTGTCATCACTGGGGAGATGGCTGTCTTCACGGTCTCACCAGAAGCAGCTCACCACTAACACTTAGGCCAACACAGGTTTTAATATAGCTTGTGACTTTTGGCTAAATGTAGAGCTGATAAGCATCTGTTAAGCTCTACATTACGTTCTCTCAGCAAGGTATAGGACCAACAATTGCTCACAAATTGCCGTGTTGGTGTAGCTGTGTTGAGCGGTCGAGTTTCTCATAGATCATGGAATCAGAGGGTGTGATAAGATCTCCTCAACAAATAATCGTTCTGTGTGGTCTTAACCCCAATAACCTTACAGTAAAAGAACAGAGAATAACTTGTCTAAAAGCATGACCGAATCTCTTTACTGAGAAAACAGCAAGCAGTCTGGTTGGCCAGCCACCAAGTGAACAACAAACTCTCAGCCAATGACGGTCCATTTAAGGAAAATGGGAAATCACCTTTAACCTGCAGAACATGTTTAGAATAGCGGCCTGCTGCCAGATCAAGCTAGCTTCAGTGGACATGGTCTTTGATAGTTTTACAACAACCTGTCAGTCAAATAACAGAAATATGGATATCAGGCAAAATAAGCCCAGCAAGTGAAGGTAGCATTACTCATGACACCAAATGAAAGCAGTAAAACGACAGCTGTACAAACCGGGAGATGAGAGCTTGACAGTTTACAGTATTTTATGAGGCATCGCTGTGTCAGTTGAGTGATACTGGGAGTTCACGGCGGGGAACGCCGTAGCATGAGATCAAAAGCTGTTGCGTACAGTTCAATAATAAACTGCTCCTTGCCTCAACACAGCCATTCCTCACCCTAATCTACAAATACATTTTATGACTGTACAAGAGGACCTAGAGTCCAGCGTCTAACACAGGCCTTCATGAGCTCTAATTACAACACGTATTAAATCATATAGATGTGTGTATGTTTTTGGACATAAGTATGTGTACTTCTCCAAACCAAACAATTAGCTATAGATCATGATTTATAGTAATGGTGAAGGTTGTATCACCCACAAAAATACTGGGGTGTTTGATTGTTTTGCTTCAACATGTGCTACACATTTCCTAATACTGTAGTTTCTTTGCGGGGACACATTTGTTGCCTCATCCTATGAAATATTACTTATGCAAACAGTATAAATAACAAACAGAGGATATAATTTGCTCTGTCAAAAGCAGATCTATTGACTTATTATTGAGAGTTATTCTGCTAAGATTAGTCAAAAATGCTAATGTTTTTTTTTTGAAAGACCCTGATTTGGCTGCTTATCGCTTAGATGTGTTGGTTATTTTGAGAGAAGAAATAGAATAACATTTGTGGAGATTATCTGTATATCTAATCAGGAGAATGTTGATCTGCCGTCATTGGATGTATATCTGTCCTGCATACCTATCCTCACCCACCATAAAAGACTCAGATGTATCCCAGAGGAATGAGTCTTTAATCTCATCCAGATCCAATGGAGACCCACTGTACTGTACCATACAGTAGAGCTTTGTTTTCATCAGCTTTGAAGAGAGACCAGCCAACCACACTTGATCTTACTGGAGAACTGTAGTCACTCATTCTTATGTGGGTTTGTTCATTCTGGTCTACTGACTTTATATTTTTATCCAAATCTAATATTTGGCCTGCCTTCCGAGAGCTGAGTTTGTGGGATTTTAAAACTCTCCTAGTTAATAAAATACACGTGCTGTTAAAAGTTACATTTACAGGCAACGTAATTAATGGTTTAAAATTAGATTTTGCGTACAATGTGTCAAATTATTGTGGCTGATTAAAAAGGCACATGTTGCGTTTGTTGTTGTTTTTTAAGGCTGTTTCGGTCTGGCTGTAAAACAATGGATTCAATTAGAATGAATTGTGCAACAGATTTTCACGACTGTTGTTGTAGTTTAAGAATAAAAGACACAGTTCAGCTTAAAGTAGCTCTTAATTTGTGTGTGTGTGTGTGTGTGTGTGAGTTTACAAAGGACCCCATATGTGTCTACAATGCAAGCGTCTTACATAGGCACTAGGGTTTAATAAAAACATGATTCAAACATAAAGCATTTATAACTAATTTTGGAATCATTCCCAACTTTGTAGAAAACAGTGCCACCTGTTCCATCTTTTCCATCCTGCTTGCATTTTGCAGTGGTATTTTTAGCTAATGATTATGGATGATAGCTGTGGGTTCATATATCTTTTCATTTTGCTTTGTTTGCCCTCAAGACAACATCCAATTCAGCCAGCCGGTTTCCACCTCAGTCATCGCCCCACCTCAGAATCCAGAGTATTGAGCAGAAACATGTTTGGCAATCTTACCAGTGAGCAGGCGGCTGGATATAAACTGCCTGTAAACTGAATGCATTCTCAGAAAGATTTTAATTGTCTATTTATTGGCATAAAACTGGAGAACTGGATAAACAGCAGAGAGCCAAACACCTCAAAGTGTCAATCAGGCCTGCAAATGCACAACATAACATTTTATTTACTTGCTATTGTGTTTGGTTTCAGTACATTAAATGATGCGCTAGCAGGGCCACAATTTACAAATGATTTCTCCAGCCCCATTGTTTCAACCACACAATTCAACCAAACATCTGTGGTATTTTATCTTAATCATGTTTTAAGTTCAGTATCATGTGTGCTTTTAGTCTTAGGTGATGTATTTACTTCTGTGATAACACATGTCTGTTATAAATATACTGTATATTGCTCTGTACACAGAGCAGTACATAGAACATGTCATTTATATCATATGAGAGAATGTGTGGGCTTCAGTCCTCCTGTGTTTTCATAAAGTTTGCATGTTCCGCTGTGCATCGTGTGTTTGTGTTTAGACAGACTAATTTCTTTCTTGATGGTAATTTGATAACCACTTAAGAGTGGTCACATGTGCAGAAAATTACATATGTAAATGAAGCGTTTAAAGAACGCTCCTAATCCAATTAGCTTTTTGAGTCCACAGCCAGAATCAGAATGACTCACGTTACCTGTGCGGCCGTGTTGCCGTGGACGACATGAACAGTGATGGCGACTCTGAGGCTGATTCAGCAAACGCTGTCACTAAACTCTGATTTTTGGCTGCAGGATTCATTGCTGTCCAGCTTCCGGACAGGAGTTGATTAAAAGAAGGAGACAGTGATGTATGACCTTTATTTAGAGAATATCAGATTGCAGCTTGTTGCAGCTTGTTCCTAGTACTTAAAATAGAAAAGAAACAAATGAGTTTGATACTTTTGAACTTCACTTCCTCAGTCTTCTGCACACATGCTAAACGCATATTTGTGGGGCCTCCTAAATGAGTATATGTCAAAAAAAGATACATAGAAAACTTTCATGTGTAGTTTTTGATTTGACCGATATTATTACTCTTATTATGATGTTAGATCAAATGTTAAAATGGCTGAAATAAGTGTTCGTTTCAGCTTTTTACCATTGTGACTACTTTATGACAATTTAGCACATTTGTATTTCCTGTATACTGCAGTACAATAGTTACTCTATGAATGTATTGAAGCTTAACAGTTTATTTTTTCCTCCATTTACAGCAGTGACTGTGGGAGGCTTATTTGCATCACAGTAAAAAAGAATTGGGGTTGAAAATGTGCTTAACTTTTCATGTAATGCTTCAAAAAGAACTCATATGGTTCAGTGTTTCCTTTGTCATGTCTGCTCTGGGTTAAAATGTTGATTCTCCAAGTACTTTAGTTTATCACTGTTTAATTGCATTATAGTTGTAATTTACCAAACCAATACTTTTTCTTTAGCTTAAAGCTGTAAGACACTTCTGTTTATCTCATCAATGTCTTGACTGGCCAATGGAAAGAGAGAAGAGCAGAGGATAAAAAGACAGGACTGATAAAACAGTGTTATGGAAACCTGCTTTCATCACTCACTCCTGTACTGGATTAATTGCTCATTAGAACAAGGCCACAGTGTTGCCTCCAGATGTATGCTGGGTAATGATGTCACTGTTTAATGTTCCTCACTCCTATCATTTTTTCCTTTTTTCTCTGTACATCTTACAGATGGTTTGCACATAGCTGTTCTGATCCGGAGCAATATGGTGAATTTGCATCTATTGATCAAATTGATTAGATGAACCAGGGGAAAACTTTTATCAGACTCATAGATTGCTCCTTCTGTGCTCAGGAGACGTAATGGAGATGAACTTCTCAGATGCTTTTCTTGAAATTTTTTGGAAGAAACAAACACATATGAGACATTAAAGTACAGTAAGAGTATACACCTAAAATTAAACCAAACATTTGTCTTCTATATAAAAGTCTCAGACAATTGATTGCAGATTCGGTATCCTGAAAGGTCTGAGCACAGTTTGAGACAGTTTGAGTCTTGAAGACACATTTGAGATTGTAAGGAGATCATTTGTGTTTTTTGTCATATGGGAAAGGTTGGTGAGTTTGAGGAGTTGCTTCAGGTTTACGAGCTGAATGAGAGTCAAACACAGGAAAACAAGATGAGTGAATGTTTCCAACACCTTTGAGTGTCTCTCTGCCAAAACCTTCTCACTTTCTCCCAAAGTATTACAACATGTCTCACTGTTTGTCTTCCCTTCCCTGTTTTGTCTGTGCTTTATATTTATAGTGTCATTTCTGTCAGCGGTTTCCTTCGATGCATAGCATAGCTCTCACAGTTAGCTATTATTTGAGTGTATTTTGCCATGTACAGTACATTACAGCTTTTTTTGTCTATCCAAAGACTCAAAAAGATATTTTGAGGTGTTAATGTGATGCTTAACATTGTTTAAAGGTAAGAACACATTGGAATTGGTTACTTTCATTGGTAACAGAACCTGAATGGACATTATTCTTGTTCTATATAAAATGCTTGTATCTTGATTTTTTATTCTTTAATATTTAACTCTTAGTCTGTTTAATTGTACTCTCATTTTTTGGAGGTTACAGAAACACTTTTTCTTGCCATTATTGCTGCATACTTTTCATGCATTTGATAAGCCTTGATTTGACGCTCTAATCACTAGGCCATGGCTCAGATCATTGTGAGTCTTGTTATTAAATGTTCTTTAGTGTTTTCCTGTAATAAATTTACTTCAGCAATCAGCTGATTTGATGTTGACTGAACTCATTGGTTAATTGAATTTGGGCCATGTGTTGGCTCTCAGGTTCCAAATGTGTGCCAGGGTTACTGGACCCCTCTAGCAAACATTGCCTTTAGTTGGGGGAGCAGGGAGTGTGTTTTGAAGGCTTTGACCCACTGGGAGATCAGAACTTTCTCTATTTGCACAGCCGTCCTGCTGCAGTGGAACCATAATGACCTGTCATAAGTTCCACTGTTAAATGATGTGTGCAAGTGAATTTGACACCACCCCAGTCTTCTGTGAAGGGAACTGTTTGCTTTGTCCCAGTCTTTGATTTACTAACCCTTACATAAATGTCTGTCCATTTTAGTAATGTCCCAGGCTCCTGTGATGGCTTCCTTATCCAAGTGGTTCAGAATGTGATGCAAGCCGACATTTTCTCCTTCCCCAATTTGTAATTATAGATTTTGGTTTTTGTAGTGGTGCTCGCTAAAACAAGCATTACAATTACTCATTCTTGTACGTAATGTAGGACTTGGGATTTGAACAAATTGTGGTCCATAATTTTGGTAAAAAGAATGTTTGTTGGTGCAGCAGAAAGTTATGTATGTATGTGGATGTTTAAGGTTCTTTATGAAACGTTACAGCCTGACAAAAACCCTAGTTTCCACACTAGCAACTACTTAGGAACTACCCAGAACTCTATCAACTGCAGAGCAACGCACTAAAAAGCACACAGCACCATAGCAACCCTACAGCCTTGGCAACCGTCCACAATACGCAGCATCATGCCGTGAGATTAGCATTGACAAATATTTTCTTTACAAGTATTTTCCCAAATCGTGCAAATCACCGCTGTGTTGAAAGCAAAACAAGTATTAAAGAATGGAAGAACTTGTGAAAATATGCTAAACTGAATGAGGCATGAACCACATCTATACAGAGAGAGAAAGAAAACACATTATTTTCATCTTCTCCCCTGCTCTCTCTCTGTTTGTTATAATGGTACATAACTACCAAATTACAAAGCTTTAAAATCTGTGTTTGTTAAGCCATTAACAGTTCTTAAATCCCTGTTCTTTAGGGATGTTGTTTGCTTTTCATAAATCTTTTGTCTTTTGAGTCTCTCATGAATGTTGGCATCTTAAAGACTTTTTTTTAGTTATCTTTGATTGTGGCCTGATAAAAGGGTTGTCTTGGTTCTAATGAAATGTTATGTTTAAACAGAAAAACTGTTTAAATTCCTATGGGAAAAAAATTAATGGTCTAAAATACATCCAAAATCAAGGCTGTTTAAAAACCTGTCGCTTCTGCACTCTCCAGTCAGTGTATCTGACCACACAGACAGTTTCTCACACTTGTATGATAAATAGATCAGACAGATGTCACAGCAGGTAGAAGGTTATGCTGGACAGAATGTAATGCAGTTCTAAACAGAGGTACTATAAATATTTCACTCACTGTTTTGTGTTTGTTCCTCATCTTTGCGCTCTGGTGGCAAATCAGCTTGTTTATTGTTGTGTCATTTATCTCAGTGATCTTCGTGAGAAACATCTGGAGCCCCAGACGTCTTCTGTTTGTCTCAGATGGACTCTTTGATCCTTCTCTTTCACTCTCGCTGTCTCGGTTTGACTCGTTGTTTTGGTTGGTGTAACTCCACGACAAGCGAAACAAAAACTTTCATGCATTTGTTAGCATGTTACTCTCTTAACACTTGTTGTTCTAAACAACATGTAGCTGAAGACGCATGAGAAAGTTGCTCTTGCTTTTGCTCGCTTTGTCTGTTTCTGTTTCCCAAACACGCACAAGCGCACATGCACAAATACAGACACCCATCCCCTGACCCACCTTTGACTCACCTTTGACTCACCTGTGACAGCTCTTCCTGAAGGTAGCGGGACCATTATTTCTGCTAAACAAACCGCAGCCAGCAGATGGGCCAGTTCACATGACCTGGGGCCCTTCACTGCTTTTTGTAGTACACTTAACCTCTGCTCAGATTTTGTTTAACTGAAGTAAATCACACACCATTAAAAGAATAGTTCACCCAAAAATGAAAATAAGCCCATCATTTATTTAATTAGTCATGCAAGAACCAATGACATTCTAAGATATTGATGTGTCATCATCTTTGACTGTTTGCATACATGGATAGGTGACATATTGTTTGCTAAATAAGCTCAAAATATTTATGGTTATCTTTTATAAATATATCATTTTAAATACCTTTAATGTTGTAAAAAACAAGCAGCTATATATTATCTTTCTAAAAGCTGTTTTTTGTTGAATATTTTGAGTGTATTCATTATGATTTTAGTGGCAATTTAAAATCACAATGTTTTTGAAAGTGTTTTAGTATTGAGAGATTCCCAGCCTTAGATGCCAGTATGTCTGCCATCACAGGAATGCACAGGATGTGTTTTCAGTGGATATCTGGCCCCTCCCTTGACCTGGTCTAGACATTTAATGACCTTTAACCTTGACCCTGCCCCCCAACCCACACCTCATCCCCAGTGGATAATCAGCCCTTTATCTGGCTCTCTGGGTCTCACTAATAGTCTTATTTGTGGCTTGGTTGAGAAGAGAAGCATTTCCCAGAATTCTCAGCTGTGGTGGGCATGTGAAAACATTTTGACAGATGGATATTTTGCAGATCTGACTGCAGTGTTCTGGTGTTACCTGAAATTCCTCCTTTGTTCTGCAGTATTTTGCGGAAGGTAAAGCTTGTAATGATGAGATATTTTGCTGTGATTATTACCAAAGCTGCACGTTTCCATCCTGGTGGTATGAGTGTCAGCAATTTAAACAAATAATTTCAAAGCCTAGTTTCGAACAGCTCTGAGCACATCTCTGGTTACTAGAATTGGCCCAATCAGCACAGAGAATTTCCAACAAATAAGGTAATTGAAACCTGTTGTCAGCCAGGAACAAATGTTGATGTCAGCTGTCTGTCCACGAAAAATTTCAGGAAATTTTTATTATGTATGTCAGGGGTCAAACTAGGCATTGTATGAGCTGTTTTACAGTATGAGCAATTGTTGCAAAACATGTTTTAAAACAAGGTTTAACAGATTTTATAGCAAYAAACACTAAACAAACAACCAAATTAAATAAAAATAAACRAACACAGTTGCACATTAGCATATACGGTACCTGTTTCAGGACCAAGTTAGTTTGTTAGTATGGTATTGATAAAATATAATTTGTATTTTCCAAAAACAAACAAATATTTGCTGGATCAAGTTACTTTCTCACTATTTGGGTAAAATAGTTAAGTTAGTGATTGCAATCAACAGTACAGTTAGTTTAAACATTTGAATAGCGTGCAAATGAAATAAAGAATATTTACTTGTCCTTCTATCATGCAGTAAAGGGTTCTACAGATGAAAAAAGGGGAATAACATTTGGTTGTAGGTTTGTTTGCAGAATGGTATAGTTCCAATTTTAAAAATGGGATTTGTACCTCTAAGTAATAGGACACCAGGTGTGCCGTTTGTAAAATTGCAAGATCCAAGGTTAGCACTATGTACAGTATACTTCATTATATTATAATATTTATATGCTTCATTATATAATAATCTATAACCTTTTGTCAGAAAAGACATGAGATCAAAGAAAATGTACAGTTCTCAGGTGTTAACAATCAAACATTTGGCATTATTTGGCTGATAAGTCTATAGCTTTAAAATAAAAATACAAAATACCACAAAAATATTGTGTTCAACCTGAACTTACAAAACCTGATAAGATCAAAGCAAGTGGTCAGTGGCTTTGTCATTAGAATTAAGAACAGACCTGTTCCCAGGACCCTCATTTTGGGTGCATCCTTTGGCAATCAGTGTCTTTAACAATCACCCTCTCATTTTATATATATTTTTCCTGTGTAGGGAAACCTGAACCCACCAGTGCTCATCACTGTAACCAGAACTTGACCAAAGAACCATCAGCTGAGATCAAAATATAGTGTCTGATTTCAAATGGCTGGTCACCTTAGCCACTGCTCAGGTCAAGAATTAGACACAGATTGGAACGTGTCCTTATCAAAAGACGCTAAAATTAAAGTGTTTATACCACAATGTCTTCACCTTTTTTCCTCTGTTGAGATCAAGAAGATGCACAATACCTGGAGAGAGCTGCCCATTAACATTTCAGTTTGTCTCAATGGCATCCGTTCGGTTGACCCTGGAGCTACGCGACCTGCATCACTGCCCGAAGTCACAGAGCCATCAAAGTTCATTAGAATTAAGAATTCTGCCATTCACGTTTGCCATAAGCCAAAGCAATAGAGATTTTTATTGGTACTAAAAAAAAGCTAACCATTGTCAGATGTAACCAGCCCGGTTGAGGAGTTTTAAGGGTGGCATTTTGAATTGGCACAGCTTAGTGAGCGTTTACATGGTATTCCGGTGTTGTCTCATCACCAGTCTCCCAAACTTGTCCAGCTGTTAGACACCATTAAATGTTGCTGTGTTACAGATTGATCCGGAGGTGAGCCGTTTGAACGTGAGGGTTGGCGTCTCTTTTGATGGTATCGTTTTGACGGTAATCAAGGCCACATTTTTGACGTTTACACAGGTGGGGTGAAGTTTAAAGAACTGAGCTAAAATCTGCTCACAAGTAACGTGTAGCCTGTTTTAAACCTTTTCTAAATAGAGCGATTGAGCCCAGCGGCGTATATGGGCTTAGACCGCGTGGGAGAGCAGAGACTGCGCCACACATCATAAACTGCATGTAGCATCTCTTAAAACACAAATAAACTTCAGGAGAGTTTGGTTTGAACTTTCACATGCAATAGAGCGACAGTCTGTGACCAAACCTGCATCAAAGTGGATGTGATTCATGAGCAGGTGAGAAACAGCTGTAGTATTAAAATGAATAAAAATTCAATTCAATGCTTTCCCCAATATACTGAAAAACATTCTATCTTTCTGTCTGTCTGT
>JAZGTK010017563.1:0-11569 GCA_036877625.1 Ambastaia sidthimunki
AGAGAGACAGTCAGGATTTTTGGAGTAGTAGGGTACTAAGTCAATTACATATCTGACAAACAACCAAGTCACATCTGATAGCAAACCTCTGATAAATTAACTGCAAATGCTCACCTGAGTGCTTTTGTGTTATTTAGAAACTGCAATGTCAAGTAATGCAGTTTTAAAGGAATGGGCATTTGTATAGATAAAAGATTATTGTGATGGTTAGTCATAATGACATGTCATTAAATACCACAACCAAAATGATGTACAGAGAAATATTAAGACAGATACTGGAGATTTAGACAAAATATATGACACACTGAACATTTTACCTCCATGGCAAACATTTTAGAATTTTATTGCATTGATAGGAAAATGCTTACACTCATCTTTGATGAGGAACCGTAAAAAGAACAATAAACTAGATGCCTTTAAGCACAGAAGTGGAAAAGAAGTTATTTTGTCGCCATCTCTTTCAAAAGGAAAGTAAATATTAAGTCTAACAAATGTTATTTTTTCTCTCTGTATCAAAGCAATTATAAAAATAAAACTTTAAACATATAGCTTTAGAATATGAAGAGTTTCAAACTTTAAAATTCATGACTAATAGAAAGCAAGCAAGTCAGAGCAAGCAGGTAAATATGCTGTGTTGCATTCAATAAAACAGAATCATTATGTGCAAAATCGTAGCACAGGAACACGTACAGGTCTGTGCATAGTCATGCTGAAAATGTTCACCGGTTTACATGCTGAAAAATGTCACAGTTCCTAAAATTTAAATGAAAACCCATAGTGCTTTGAATGAGGATACATTTACCAACATAGAATGAACAAACTGACATACAAATAACATAAGATATGCAGGAAGACTGAATAAAAAGTGAAGCCCCTTTATGGCTTTGTTGCACTACATGACAAGAACATATAGCAGATAGCAACAAAACTGTCCTCAAGAAACCCAATCACTTATTTTTTTCACATTAGGACAATGCACCATTTTAACAATACATTTTTTTAAGAATGACAGACCACATATACATAACAATCCATTTGATACAGTAGGGGTAGTTCACGTAAGAGTGAAAACCCACCATCTGTGATATACAGAATATTTACACAGTTCTGGAAGTGTCCTGCTACATATAGTTTCAGACTGTTAGGTGAAACCGCACGGTCAAAGCCTAAGCAGGAAGTAGACCTCAGGTTCGGCTGGGCTGGAGAAGTCAGGAGGAATAACAGAATCATCAGCATAGTAGTGATCTCCATATCCATTCCGCAGTGTAGTGCAGGCTCCTTCAGGCAGTCCTCTGTCCTCTGGGCCTAGCTGATTTAAATAACCTGCAATATAGGAGCCTGTAGAATGCCTGTTTGGTGGAGGATTTTGAGAAGAGACCCGCTTATTGCGAAGCACTACCTCTGTGGTTCCTTCAACAGGCCGGTGTTTGAAGGCCTCCTGCTGTTTCTCACGTGCACGACTGGCTATGTGACGCACACGACTTTGACTCCGTGATGACAGCCGCCTTGAGAGCACTGGTGGAGAACCCTCAGGATCATCAGTGGAACTCTGAGAAACCAGAGGGACCCCCGTAAGAGGTTTAGAGGTGGGCTGACAAAAGGAGGAGGGGGCACGTGGATAGTCCTCATGTTCTAAGTTCACAAGTTTGCGAAGCTGCTCGGTTAAGGGGTCAGAAGACTTTGGTCGACTGGCCAACCCACATGTCCGTCTTTGGTCTCGCATTGCAGGAGTGACAAAACTTCGACTGATAAACTTGTACTTGCTCTGAAAGTTACATGAAATGTCTTCAGAGGTCAGGTCTCCAAGACTTTTGGATTTGCATGTATTGGAGACTTTAGAAGAGGAGGCTGGGGAAAGCCCACTGTGGATCTGAGAAGGAAGTACAGGAAAGACCTGATTTTGTGTGGATGGCTGAGAATATGAGTGTAGAGGAGCTGTGCAGTCTTTTAATGTAACTGAGTTGTAAATCATATCATAGTCTGATACAGGTGTGTACAAGTCCCTCTCTGATGAAGTATGCCTGGCTTGAGTCCTTGCAAGACATTCTGAGAAAAAAGAGCTTTTTGAAAAATGCTCTTCTTTACAACCACTTTGGTATCTTGTGTTCTGGTGTCTTTCTTCTGTGGAATCTGATCTTTGAGAACCAAGGGGAAACCTCCCTGTGTTTGCCTGGGATTTGCTAATAAAATGACTGTGTTGATCAACAGTACTAGAGATTAGACTTTTGTGCGATGACACAGACTGGTAATGTCTGTAAAAGGCTGATGTGTCCTTTGAGTAAGAATGGCCAGGAGAGGGATGGTATGAAGGTTTATGGAGATGTGATGATTCAAGTCTTGGTGCATGATAAGGGGAAGCCTGGTTTTGGCATTGAAAATTTCTGAAGTCATTACACCGGTTCTGGTCCTGATTCGAAGCAGTCAATGTACTGTCCAAGGAATCCCCATCCACATTGATCTCCACTTCCATCAGACTGCTGCTTGCTGTGTCTTGACACAGCAAGAAACGATCTGACACTGTGCTGTTGATTGAGGTTTCTCTGTAATCTCCAAATGTATAGTCTCTCAGGGAACCAGTGGAATGGCTTTGGTTGCTATACCTTTGATCTCTGTTTAACACAATGCTTGCATTACCTCCTGCAGATCTTTCCAAAGGCAACTTGATGGGGAAGGATACTTTACTAGCCACTGGAGAGTCAACTAAGTCCTTTTGGAAGTTCTTTTGACAAAGGTTGTTTGCAGATTCAGGAGAAAGCACCTCCTCATCCAGGATGGTAAAAACCACAGGTTCAGTAGTTTCAGGGCTAGAAGGTCTGTCAGTTAGCTGTGAGGCTGTGCAGGCAGATTGTTTAATGAATTTTAGTGGGGTGCTGGAAAGCTCATTGTTGAAAAGAGGGAGGTCAGTTGGTGGTAAGTTCATTACCATATTTAGGGTGCTCTGCTCAGCAGTCAGATCAAATTGGCTGATCAGAGCAGATATAGACCCACAAGTGTCATGCTCATTTCCCATGGAGACAGCATCAATAAGGCGAGAGAGAGCACTGTCCTGAAGAGACATTTGACTCCTATGGTCAGATTGATTTATTTGAGGGTCAGCCTTTTTAAAGGTGTCTGTAGAAGATGAAGAGGAGGAGGACGAGGAATAAGTGGCTGCCTTGGGTGTTACAATGTTAATTCTTGGAGATTCCAATTGGCTGGATTCTCCTAGACTTCTTGTTTGCAAACTACCACCACCATTACAGTGATCTGAAGGATCTGACCAGTGATCTGTTGGCTTTTTTAAACACAATTTATTGGCTTTGGTCTGGGTGAGACCATCTCTTGATTGTTCTTTGTGTGGATCATCCATACTTTCCCTACAGTCCTCAATAACCAGGTAAGGAGTTTCTTTGGGCTCAGTGTTACAATACTGAATGTGATCAGCAGAAAGGGAATGGTCATCAGGTTCTTTAAAGGCAGAAGTTTCAATGAGAAGATCCATTGAGATGGATCTGGGCTTCTCTTGGTGGATAGAATCTGTGGAAGACATTTAATAGGAAATGATTGTTAGTAAATTAAAGAAAAAAAAGTCACAAACCTTCAACAACACAATCCAACAAACGGCACTCTGTACACATGACAAATGAAATGTACCACCAAACATGACAGTAAGAAGGAAATTTGATAATGGCACATTGTGGGTGCAAAGGGAACATCCAGTTTGTATATTGAACATCCAATTATATGCTGTTATTTTTCCACAAACACACCTTTGATGAATTATGATCTGGATTTTCTTATAAAACAAGAAAGTTGTTAGAAGAAAAACCCTAAAAATAATTAATACATCGGTGCAATGATTTAAAACTGGAATGTTTTGGATGAGTCGACCTGAAAATGGCTTGTGGATTACCTGCAGGGGTTTTCCTAGTCAGTTTTCTACTACAAAGAAGCACAACAGTAAAGACAGAACAAGACAAAGGCAAGTTAAGGTATCAAAGAAAGAAAAGCCTGTAAGTATGAATACTTCAAAGGGATCAGTAGAGGAATTAACTACAATGTTTAAAAGGAACTGCAAAAAAATAAAGTGCATGTGAAATAAAAGGTTAGATACAATAAACAATGAAATAATTAGTAGACGTTACATAATAGATTATGCAAATGTATATAATGTTAAGTTGAAGTTTTCCACTCTGAGAAGATAAGCAAAAGGACAACAATTTTTTTTGTACTCAAAATTGCTGTACTATTAATGTTAATTGAAAGTCAATTAGAAACTGAATAATTGTATGAGACAATTGTATGTGCAGTTTTATTCTAATCATGTCCTTGTGTAATATAAAATTATAGCATTGTGTAACAGCTTTCACCCTGAATTATGATACAATCCTTAAAAGGAAATAAAAAAATTAAAGGAACTGACCAATGATTGTGTCAGGCCCAGGATCTGGCCCCTCCTGGTCTGGGGAGGTCAGGTTGAGGTTACTATGTAGAAGTTTCTGCAGGGGCATGGAGACTGGGCGATGTTGGAGGGCTCTTCTGTTCCCCACTCTTTTCTCTACATCAGTAGGTTGAGAGTCACCAGCACTGTGCTTTCTGTCGCTGGAAGCTTCAGCCAATGGTATCTTGGTCTTTTTGCGGCCTTTGGCGGGGGCACTAACGGTTCTCCGGAGCAGGTGGTCTGTTATGGATCGCTTGCGTGGTGGAACTCCAATATTTGTGTCAACAGAGGACTTAGAACTTCTATTAAACAATCCCCTAAAACCTCGCAGCTGACGACCCTGAGGTCAGACAGACAGATAGAAAGAGAAATCAGAAGATATTAAAAAGCATTTTAACATCCTGGGACCCAACACAGAAAGTTTTGTATTCATAATTGTGTTTAAACCGCTAAAAAAAACATATGCACAGACAAAAACAATACATACATGCAATGTCATGTTCTTATCAAACTTAACTCTGTGTTGCTGCATGTTTTTACAGATACCACAGCCACAAGACAAATACAACACTGTAATACAAACCATTGCATTAAACACCAAGTCCAAAAGATGGCAGCATAATCTCTTGCAATCCTCAATAAACTATTACAGTAATTCCCAACCAGAGGTCAGCATAACATTGTAAGATACTCAACATTGTTCTAATGTTCATCCTTTAATCGTTTTACTGACGTTAAACCAATAAAGCATAGAAATAGATTAAGATAGATTAAAATCATTAATCAATAATCTTACTTTTATCATTCCAATTATTAACACAAAATAATATAATGCAAATTTAAGATTTGTGTGGATTTTATGCCAGACAGTTTTGATTTCTTTACAATTCAAATTATAATAATCATAGTGCTAAATGAAATCCAACAGGGTTTAAATGAAATTTCTGCTTTGGCGTTGATAAAGACATATTTTATCAACATTGATATGTTTATGCTTAAAGTTCACAGTGTAAGACAAAAAAGGTTGGGAAACACCGAACTATAATATTCTCACATCTCTAGGAAATTTTTAAGCCATTAAAATTCAACAATCATTTAACCAGAAGCAACAAATCCAGATTCAAAGACAGAACTGACTATAAGCTACTAAACAGCATTGGACAATGAACTGTAAAAGATGATTCCGTGAAGCCACCACGTTTACAACAACTTACTGTTTACAAGTCACTCATGCATTCATGCAGAACACTACAAAGTCAGGGTACCTTATTAGCTCCTAGCAAGTGCATTATGGTATAGCTCGGGTTGAGGACTAAAGGACTCCACTGGAAAGTAAACAGTGTAAAAGTTGGAGGAACTTCAATAAAATATAAACTGAGGGAAATAAATTGTTTTTAACTTTTTTTAACAGGTGTTTTTCTCTGTTTTGTGATAGAAAATGTCATTACACATGTGTTTGGTCACGCTGCACTGAAAACTGAGAGAAACAACAGCTTGTGTGACAGATTGTTTCACTGACAACCAGCTTTTCGACATGTTTTTATTCAAACAAAGCATCACAGTTCCTGCAAAATGTCACTTCAGTAACCAATAGGAACTGTTCTATATGCTACAGTAAATGTGTGATGCAATAGTGTGTAGAATTTAAATTGGAAGCATTTTCACAACGCGTTCAGTGAAAATGGCTGTTGCATGCGAGTATGTCTGATGCTGGTCATGTCTGTAGTCATGAGCTCACCTTCCCATAGATGTCATGCACTGTGATATGTACAAAAATGGATGCTTCTGTCATTCCCTCCAAATAAACGTGTCTATATCCTGCGAGAGTGGAAAGAGCAGCAATGGTTGAAAATGGATGGAAAAAAGCCATTTGAATGTTTAGAGGGGGAATGAAATTGAAAAACAGGCAGTAAAACATAATATCATCAGTATTTCGGTATGCTGGCACAGAAGCATGTCTACCATCGGTGAAAGCCTTACGTGACTGTCTGTCACTGAGGACAGAGAGAGGTCAGCAGTAACTGAATCCAACCACGGCACCCTAGGCCTCCATTACTCTAATGATACGCTTTACATGACACCAGCCTAAGACACTGTAACCTATTGCAAACACTCTATCACACTGTACATGCTATTTGCTAATGACCCTTATTGCTTTAGTTCTTATTCTCTGTTTTTAGCTCTTATTCTCTGTTTATCTCATACTCATGTTCTTGCTCTGTTGTTTTCTGTATTTTTTATCTACTTTTATTTGGTAATTATATACTTTATTACTGATGCATTAAGACAGTTGGAGTGTGCAATAAGAAATTTTATCCTAGTGGTTAATTTTTGGTTGTAACAGATTTTGTTGTTTGTTGTTATGCTGTTGTTGTTATATGAGGTTTACATTAAAACTGTCTTCAACTTAAGCAATTATTTTTTTAACCTTTTCAAATGTCTTTTATGTATAGATTTTATAATCTTACCATTTCTAATTATATCAATAATTAACATTATTATCAATGATTGATTTCTAATTATTAGCAGTACTATTATTTTGATCAGCTGTGATTTTACCAAGTTTCACAGAAAATAAGTTTACAATAGAAATTAACTTCAACTAATAGTGTCAATGTGTCAATGAAGAGCATGCTTGAGATGAAATGAGACATGTGTGAAAAAAAATCACAGTAAATATAGCATGCAAAAAGACTATTTATATATATTTATGTGCATAATTTCCAGTCAAATTATGAAGTATGAAAATATATTTTGTTGTATTTTAATCTGTGTATTTAGGATACATAAAATGTAAGCTACGAAAATTAGCCTTAACTTTATTTAAAAATAAAAACAACCAATATGAAGAATTTTTTATCCTACATCCATTGCTGGAAGAGAAGTGGACAATTTAAATAAATACTGCAGTAGATTAAAAAACTAATTTTTAAAACTAGTAACAAAACTTTAGAGTTTGAAAAGTGCATTTTAAAGAGTTTAAACAGGGTGAAATGCGTCCACAGTATCAGAAGCACCCACACCTCACTTACCTGGCATGAGGCTGCTGAACGCAACGGTCCTCTGGCCCACAAAGTCTCGTCCAATGGGGTCATGATCCCAGACCAGAAAGCGCACCAGTGCCACCTCAGGCATGTGTAGTGTGAAGGACAGGGTCTCTTCCCATACAGGGTTAAATCCTGCATTAACATTCATATTGAAAGTTAACACTCTCACCTTCCTTCCTTAAATATTTAAAATGATTGACCCACAGGCGAGATCAGTCATACCATTATCATCCACAACTCTGGTTTGTTCTTTACAGCAGTCCACTGGAATACCAATAATCTCCACCTCCACAAACGGATCAATGATCTGTGGATAAAATCAGCTCGTGTTCAACTGATAAACAGTTCTAAAACATTCGATTTACTGTATTAGAAATAACACACATTGTACTCCTCTAAACCTATTGGTAATGTACACTTAATAGGCATTATCTGCTAACCTCTCCACGGTCTCCCAACATTGAATCTGGGGGCTTGGGCAGCTGTTGTCCACTGATGATTTTGATCACCAGCTGTTTCTTAGGATTTGCAGGCAGCGGATCATCATGTAGTGGGTTGAATGAGCCTGTAAATGATTATCAGAGCATAATCCCTGCTGTATTCACATATTTAGCATTTACTCATCCTAGCTCTGTTTATGCTGTATTAAGGGTGCAGAATTACAGGAGCACAGTCGAGTCATACAGTTGAGTGGCACAGCTGAGTGGCACAGTCAAGGGTGACACAGTGGAAAGTGTCACAGTTGCTGCTTTAACAGTGACTAGTGATGGAATGATTACTGTTTATGTACCTTTACTCATTGCTCCGGGTTTAAGCACATAGCCACTGTCTCCGTTCACCAGAAACTTGGCTCTGTTCAACTGCATCATGCGGCCCTCCGTCTGGTAGTTCAAAGCCACTGTAGGTAAAACAAAAAAGAAACCTTGTTTCAATTTATTCCTAGCATCCACTCTCCTTTCTTCTCTCCTTCCTACCTTCTTTCATTTATTCATGTAGTTTGTTCAAGTAAATAATTTCATGTGTTTATTCATCTGTGTAAAACTAAACAAACTGGATTAGCAAACGATGAAGTTTCAACCTGGTCTGGTAAACATTTTGCTCAATAAATAATCAGGGGGCAAAATTCCAGCAGAACTCAGCTGCGGTTCCACAAGTTCCAATTTACTCGTTTATTGGACCCTTATGATGGCAAACACACACACACACACTCACACACGGTTGTTTGGTTTTGCTTTGGCTCTCCACTCGTTTGCTCCTTTTCCTCTCTTGACGCATACCAAACTTTGACTCTTTTTGTATTGTCCCTTGTCTTCCCATCTATCTGTTCCTCTTATTTTAAACTTCTTTTCTGCTTTATCCTATCTGTGTCAGTTTCTCCATCCTTCAGATTCTCCAAACACAAAAAAGGAGCATTATGGATATTTAAAGAATTAATGGATTAATGGATATTTAAAAAACGAAAAACAATACTGCTGTGTGTGTCTCTTGTGCAGTTTATTTGTGCGGGAGAAAAGTGCATATGTGTTGTCCTTAATTGTCTCCCTGTATCCAAAATTGCACATATTGGCTAAGTTGTTAATTCGTCAGCCAAGACACAGATGGTACGTGCAGTAGGGAACATATGGCACTGCGGAGGTAACAGCTAAAACATACAGCATGTGCACATACACACATGAACAAAAGGTTGACAGGGTCACCTCGGTTATAAGTGCAATTTCTCAGTCTGATAAATTTAACGGAACAAACACACTATTTTAAATATTGTCAGACAATGACAATGTCAGGCATGCTGAGACAAGAAATATGTTTAACTCCACTGTTTTGGAATCCTTTTGAAAATTATGGATCAAAATGTTTGGCACAGTTGGGTCAGCAGTTCAGAGTTTGACTGGCGACACCAGTCAAATATATTCTAATACTTGCACTTTTTATTTCTATATGTGTTTATTTAACATCCTAAATGTCAAATAGTAAAAAAGTTTGCAGTTTGCAACACATAAAAACACGTACAAGATTAACCAACGTACAACATATTCATGTGCCGATGACCTAACGCTTGTGATGGTTCCATTAACTGACCCCAAAATCCTTAAAGACTGATGAGTCCTGCACATTGATTGGACAACACATTCCTCTGTGAGGAGAATATGTGTCTGTTTGTCAAGTGACAGCTCACCTAACTGACAGCCCACATTCCAGTATGTCTGTGGGTTGAAGTTGCTGGAGTCGATCCGGTAGGCGGAGGGATAGATCCGGGAGAGCTGCCTCTGGTTGAAAGTCAGGAAGCGTTCGGCACGATGATGCACCAGGTGCTGAGCCCGCGCCTCGCTAAACGACAGAACATTATAGGGCGATCCTGAGAGTGAAGATGCAGGAGAGAGAAACACAGGAACAATATTGGATGAATCTGATGCATCTGTCCAGAAATAATGGAGATAATTTTCTAAAAGTATACAATTCAAAAATAAACACAAATCCATAGTTTATAGAAAATATTCCTGCTGAGAAATCAGCACAGCTGGCAATCAGAACATGTTGTGTAAAACTAGTGTTTGAAAGTACTATTAATTGCTTCCATAGTTTCCATTTACAAGCATAATTGTCAGTAGAGAATAACCAGATGAGGTCTTACCCTCATCTAAACACTCCTGAGACACCACAGAGTTGGTGAGCAGCACAAGATCTGACAGATCTCTACTCAGCTTTATCGTTTTCCTCCTCCTTCCACCTCTACAGACAGACACACACACACACACACACACAAAATAGAAAAACATTTTTACCATTTTACCATTACGTTTAATTGCTTCACTGCTGCTCACACACACACAGACTGTAAAGAAACATAGCAGCTTAAATATCACATTGAATAACATCACAGGCCAGGGCAACATAACAGACAAACAAACTTAAAGAATATAAACACACACAGTTTCTCAGTGCATGTGATATTAACCAGCTGAAATATGTCCTCATCAATAACTTTCCCTTTCAGGGCATCTTCAGACACAGACAGCACTTCTGAGAGGCAGTTACACTAATTCAGCTCATACTTACAGCATATATCCAGACTTAAAAAATCAGAAGGAAATTAAAGATCAGAAAAGTGGCTTGCAGAGTTAGAATTTCGTTACAAATGACTTTCCTCATGGTGCTAATGTAGCCCATTAAGCATTCAAATGATGCCAGATCCTCATTATCATCAGGCAGTAGCAATCTCTTCATGACATTATATCTTTTACCCACAGCCTGCTGCTCTCGTTTCATAGACTGTTGGTAAACTAACTGTCGTGTTGTTGTCTCTGCAAAAGCTTGTCGCTGCAGGCTGCTGGTCTTTCATCAAACACTGCTTATGCTCAATGTGATTTTCACTACATCTAATCTCTGTGCAGGAGTGTGATGCTCTAGTTTTGTTTAAATGTTTAAATGAAATCATCAGGTCATCTAAAAGACCAAGGTGCATAGTCCACTACATGCTGGAATAAACTGGAAAAACAGCAGAGCAGTGTCTATACACACACACACATTTTTTTGACTTATTAGTGAGGCCATTACAAAGACGTCTATGATTTTATATCAGGCTAATGATATTTGTATACCTTAACCCTACCCCTAAATCTAGAAACGTGCATGCCATTAGATTTAAAGACAAACTTGATTTGGTCAATTTATGAAGATTTTTATTTACTAACATTCAAAGTAAAATGTCCTCACAAGTTGGTTGTGCTATATACATACACACACACACACACACACACACACACAAATACATAGATAGATAGATAGTTAATTATTTATTTAATTTTTTAGAGAGAGAGAGAGAGACAGACTATTCACATTTATTAATGGACTGGGTTTTTTTCTAATAAGATATTCAGCTTTAGGCATTTGCCTAACAACCACAAACAAACACAGTCAGATGCCTGTTGGTGTTCAGCCTCAAGTGACTGAAGTCTCAGACAGTTCATTCTAAAAGTAACATGAGAAAAAGAGGTAATTAGAACACACCTGTTGAACTGTCCTCCTGATGTCTCCTGCTGCCCGTCATCATCTGTTTCAACACTCTGACATTTCAGCCTCGATTTGGAGTGCCTCTGTAATA
>JAZGTK010017565.1:0-12224 GCA_036877625.1 Ambastaia sidthimunki
AGTTTTGGTATTTACAATGCAATGCAAAAACTTTAAACCTCAATATCAAAACTGGTCAATATGTGTTATATACTTACCCATATGAAAACCAATACATTGCTAATCCTAGGGCTCAAATTAGCCATGTTTTTAAAATTACAGTTTGAACTTTTTCTTTCCTTGAACTTTTCCTGACAAGCTTTCCTTTAAAAGATCAGGCTGGTTAAACAAATCTGTATATCCATACATTAGGTTTAACTGTGCTTTTCCCCAGGCCTAATGCATGACTATCAACCTTCTCATCAGTTTACACAGCCACAGGCCTGTTTAGCGGCCGAGAAATTGTTATCTAATTGTTTTACATTTCATAATCCATTTTACAGACAGATGTAGGCGATCGCCTACATCTATGATTACACCAACAGACAGTGTCAGGTGCAAACAAATGTTAGTCAGCCCACAACGTTCTCTGAGTAATATTTCAACACCCCAGATTTTGTCTCGATCTGTTGGGACACTTTATTACCAAACTAGAAAGAGGAATAAAAATCACCCACAAGCGCTCACCAAACCCATGTCTTTCCAGTCGTCCACCAGGTTTTCATCCCCCTGGATATTAAATCTCTGGGTGGTTTTCCCTTCAGGCCCTCAAAGAATTCAAATAGACTGACTGTGCTCCACCCTGCCTGAATGGAGAGATCAGACTGACAGCCTGCTGCTCTGAAGATGTATCACTCTCATTATGAATGATCAAGGGTGGATAAGACAAAAAATATACTCTTTAAAAGTTTTTTTTGGCCTATCCCTCCATTCACTTTTGAACTCAGTTGTGAAGCTGCTCCGGAGTGGCTATAAAACTACAAAACGGTGTAGTCCTGAAAGAAAATCGCCTCAAAACAGCATGTGATTGTGTTTATGAAGAATTGTATTCCAAAAACAAAACTCAATCAGCTGTGAAAAATGCTGAATATAGATGCCACAAAGATTACACATAAGAAAAACATGCCTTTTGTGTTAGTTACAGACATTAGTCTTTTGTCTGTATGGAAGACATTTGTAAGCATGTCCTATTCACTTCAAAAATCAGCCATTTTGAGGTCATAGTGTTTGTGATTGTTTTTATTGTAAAACAATTGTTTCTGAGTCCTTAATAAACATTTGTGTAACCTCTTGTGAATGATCAGCGCTTCAAAGAATGCAGCTAATTTGTACAATATTGCTAGTTGTCTAGTACACTCAACCTCTCCCATTTGATTTCATTTAAAATGAATTTGGGTAAAATTGCAATAACTCTCAGTTTTATCTCTGAAGGGTCGTAATTCTCCTCAGGAAAGGTGCACTAAAGACCTATTCAGAATGAAGTATCCTCAGAAATGATTAGCTCTTTGTGAGGGCTCAGCTTGGAGCTCTATGTGGAATCAGGTACAACTTTGCTTGCACAAACTGTCATCGCCACATGACTACTACATTGTAATYCCAATTYAAACAAAAGAATTCAATTAACTGATGCCATGGCAACATTAAGCCGATGAGGACTTAATGTGCCAACACTTAGTAGTAGCTAAATGTGTTTTTGGGCTTTCAATATAAAAAAATTGGAGATTTTTTTTAAGTATAAAAACTCCTTTGCATATACTGAACAACAATTAGCATGTGAAAAACTGCAAGAGGGAACCTGAAAAGCCTGGTGCTGTCACTCGAGACTCAGTTGAATGAGAAAGTTAATGAACATTTTGTTGGTTATAAATATTCAAACATGAATTCACACACGTTTACATGGAGTCTGTTTAATTCAGCTCTGGCAATGGGAAAAAATTGCTGAATACTGTGTCGTTTTTACCCAACGTGCCAGCCATATGATCCAATTGGTGACTAACTTAAAATACTCCTAACTAAATAATATCTATAAAAAAACATTAACCATAAAATAACAGCTAGTTTATTGCACTAATAATAAGCAACATGGAAAAATGCAACACAGGAGCCTTTATCAAGGGTAAAGAGGATTAGAAATCATTTGCATAATAAACAGGCCAAACAACAACAAAATAAATAAATAAATAAATAAACAGAGGTAAATAAACCTTGAAATGAGTCCTTGTCTACCTCCATCCATTTATGATGTACAGAGTTTATTAATCAATATTTGTGGGCCATAATTACAGTTGTTTTACTCGTTCTAGGAAATGGAGATTCATAAGTGACCTGTAACAAATGCATTATACGTTCAGGGGTAATGAGGTCCCTTTCATGCTTTCATTTATCAGTGATTTGGCAAGTCATCTGAGCAGCAGGAAATTAACTTTACACTTTTTAATTGTGTTTTGTGTTTATCTCGATTCCTTGGCGACGCTTAAAACCCCAGCAGTTCAATCTTCATAGCGCAAGTTTTTTGAGCAGAAACGCATATAATGAATCAATGCATCCACACCCATTGCCCAGAATCAGCAGGGTACTTCCCTTCATTAGGTGACCTTCTAAAACACACAGCAGTCAATGTTTATCTGTCTCTTATCTGTCTCCATGTTTTTACACAACAGACCACCTGCCTCCAAGCCACTGTCCTTTTAAAACACTTTTATTAAAACACAAACTACATATAGTTTATGGTCGTTGCTCATGAAGTAACACTTCAAACAAATTTAGTTTTTTATCTCTCCAGTGTCAAGGAAAACTTAACTTAAGGAAAACTTATTTACTGGTTAAAGAGTTTACTGGTTTGCTTGATTTGTCATAACTTACTGTCTTTTTGGAATATGTGTGAAGATAAGGCCATGTTGTTTGTGATTTGCAAATGTAAATTTCTAGAGATAGAGATTTTCAATTTTATTTCAGTAAAATATTTTTACATATGCCCAAATATTTAAATACTTAAATTTTAACTAAAAAAAATGCGTTGCAAACAATGCAAAAACTGCATTGTCTTTTCTTCTTTTATGTAGTCTGTCAAAACTTCATTCTTCTAATGTTTGGGAATTACAAAAAAACTACCTGACAAAAAACCATAATATAGGTAAAGTTGATTTATATTTTTTGATAATATATTTAAGTTTAACACAGCCTGCTAATTTAGATATTACCACATGCAAAACAGGCTAATACATTTAGGCTATGTGGGCAATATTTTTACAGTGCATGCTCTGAGTAGGCTACTGTACCAAAAACAGCTGCCAGACACAACATGCACCATACTTAAGTTTGCTAAGGGTTTAAGCACTTATGATGATGTAATACTCTTCAATGACTTGGGAAAAAATATAAACGTTTTCCTTGGATGTCGTGACATGCTTGAGTGCCCTACCCATAGTTCAAGTCTTATCTTGATAGAAGAGGCTTTTGAAATTTGCAAATACTTCTCGCTCAAACCACTCTGTCTCTCTGTCAAAGATTATTTTATTATTATTTACCTTACAATATTTTGAGTATAAACAACATCGCATAATAAAAATATTTATCTTATTTGCTTAAACGTAAAATACAACATTATTAATAAAAGCAAATGGCAACAAAATCACTTAAACTACTTACTAAACTTGTTCTTCAACCTTTTCCTACATTGTCCGACAGCATACGATCTAAAAGTTTGTAAATTCATACTTTTATGTTTCAGTATAAACCCGAAGCTCCGCCTTCGCTGCGGGATGATTCGTCCGTACCTATACAGTGAGCGCGTTTCGCGCGCCAAATGTGGGTGTGCTCTCTGTCAATCTAGATGAGTGACACACTGATGGCTCTATGCCCCGCCCCTCAGCTGCCGATGCTATTTGAGTGAGAGACGGCTGTTTTATTCACCCAGAGCTGGTGCCCGAGCGTCGTCAATGGGAAGGGAACGCCGCGTTTTCAAAAAGCGCACAGTGTTTAGCCAACTTTTAACGGCACCATGGTTTGCACCTCAGTTTCGTGCTTGTGGACTATATTTTGCCTTCATTTATGTCTCTATGTGAACACTGGAATAGCACAGAACACACGAGAGGGTGAGTGGTAAAGTTTCCTTCATTGCAGTCCGAGTAAATGCATCGTGACAGCGGAGCGCGATCTGTTTAGAAGTAACCAACAAATAAGTAGTCCGAAGTGAAGTATCGTAACATGTCGTATCGATGGCGTAAAATAGTGCATTATTACAGCTGATACAATATCGGCAGAAACAGTGCGGTGTGTTACTTCAGTGCGCACCGTCAGACAACAGACTGAGCGTTCCAGCAGTTTTGATCACACATTAGACAACGATACGGATCCTATAGGCTACTTAAAACTAAATGTGTCCAGTGTTCATTTTGACGCACAGAATTTCGCAAATCAGACACGAAGATGCGTGATTTACAACTGCATACAGCAACTAAACGTGAAGACGTGATAACCACGTTTACCTGGTTAAGGCTCAACCCTCATGACCCTATATCGCATATGGATTATTATGATATATTGATTAAAAAAAACATTAAAAAACATTACTGCAAAGAGATAACAGCAACACACCAGGCGCTCGAAAAGATTTAACACCAAACTTGAAATGATCTAATTGATGTACCTTGTTAACCCAGCAAAGAGTCATATACATCCAACAGCCGAATTTATATATAAGCTTTTTTGTTTTACTTGTTTCTTTTCCAAGATATGTACAGTTAAGCTTTTTATGACTAATACTCTACGGAACGATCAGCTTCAACAAAGTGGTGAAGGAATTGTCCTGTACGAAAACCTTCGGAAAACACTGAGCAGTCGAAGTGCTCTTATATTCTCACCAAGTTAGCGAGTTCGGATTTGTGATATTTAAAATCTCAGAGGTTTGTTTTACCGTACACATCTGCAATGAAAATCTCTGTGACACATCGACATACTCTATATGCAGCCTAACCCACATATATGCAAAACGCATAACGCATGCTTATTGGAATATGGAATAGAACTAATATGAAAATACAGTAACAGTAAATTCTGTTCATAGAATAGAGTAAAATGTATTCTTGTGTTTTAGCAAATGCGTCTAGCTGATGGGTATTTGCTCTACTGAGTGCATTAAATACGCAGTATCGAATTTATTTATCAATGGTATTACTGTCTTTTTAAAATGATCATGCTGTTTTCAGCAAATGTTCTTTGTGTAGTTTTTAATTAAGGTGTTATATTGAATATTTTAACAACCACAACAGCCCGTTAGTCAGCTTTATTTAGCAATATGATCGTGCAAAATCAATTAACCCTTCAAAGAATACATCTGAATGGAAATGTAGCATTTAATTTCACAAGTGATGAAGTCTGTCTTAACCTGCACGCTTGAGCGCATATCTGTGAAATATTCTCAACCGTGCAAGCAAATGAACTTTTTCTGAACCGATTTTCTCATCATAGTCCACCAAAAGTAAAGGCTTGAAATAACACGTGTCGGTCACTCATATTGGCACAGGAACAGCTGTCGCACAGGTTTTAGAGGTGTGAGGTGCTTATCGTCATAAATCTCAAGCGCTGTCGTCTGAAAATGGGTCAAACTCGCTCTCTCACATACATTGTCTGTGCACTCTTTGTCGGTCTTTTCGAATTTGCACTGCAATGTGAGTGCGGTGTGTTACAGAGCATGCAAACATTAATCACAATTAATGATGCATTATTTTAAGTACACGCTTTATGTCTCGTCGGCAGTGATCCTGCTGGATTCAAAGGCGCAGCAGACAGAACTGGAATGGATATCGTCTCCTCCAAGCGGGGTAAGCTGGAAACTTTATAACTTTGTCTTTACGCACAAAAACATTGTATTTTTTCGTTTGTAACTCTCCTACAGCTAGTTGTGTTTAGAGCTTAACCTAAAGTTAAGTGGCGACATGCACCACATTACCATGCCGTGCGTTTGATATGTTATTTTTACAAAACACTGAGAGGCTGGGAGGTGTATTTTGCTTTTAAAAGTGTTAAAAAAGTTTCAAAGTTGTTTGTGTGTCTTGAACTTTTGACACAGTTTGGAGATGTTTTTACATGTAAAATAAACATGCATTTGTTGTGAAACTGAGGCCCGAACATAACTGGCCTTTAGCTAAAAAATACCAAACTATTGTGAAATACAGGTTATACTCTACTGTATGAAGCTGTAGATTTTTTTTTATGATTTAAAGTTATAAACAAGAGGTTTTGTAAACACACAATATGTATATATATGTTTGTGTGTGTTCAGCCAGCCAGTGCTCTGCAAACGTAACAGTTTCAGTGCTGGTTTTAATGCACTCAGAATGCATCTCATGAAGTTATTTGAGAGAATGCCCCAAGGGTTCAGTGCTGTTCTCTACTGTAGGCAAAGGACGGCTTCTTTGAAGAATTTAAAAATAAGATAGTTTGGAACTTTTATGGTTAATACATAAATTTTGTCTTATTTCATGGTTTTGATAATTTTACAAAAGACTGAGTGTGTGTTCAAACTTTTGACTGGTAATGTATATTATTATTGTTGGGCACGCTGCAATGTGTGTAATGCATTTATGAGACCAATTTAATTTCCTAAGTTGTTTACTTATTTCTGTTCATATTGATTTAAGTCACTGATACATCTACAATTATTAGAATTGCACACAATAGCAAAACACTAAAAATAAATATTTTTGGTTTAAAAAACAGTTTTCTTAACGCTTAAAAATCTAATTCATTTTTGAATTCATGCAAATAATGTAAAATATGCAGCGCCTGCAAATGGATTTGTATAGCCTTCTTTATTTGATTTGCAGTTTATTGGGGAGTTTGGTATTTATTAACACAGAGGCCAGTTTTAACATGTTGTAACATTCTCCCTTGAGGTTAGTTCTTAGCATTTCAGCATCACACACATTATAATGTTGGTGATTAACTGTGTGTTTTATTTTAGTGGGAAGAGATCAGTGGCTTGGATGAAAACTACACGCCCATTCGCACATACCAGGTCTGCCAGGTCATGGAACCAAATCAGAACAACTGGCTACGGACTAACTGGATTGAAAAGGGCGATGCCCAGAGGATTTTTGTGGAGCTGAAGTTTACCTTGAGGGATTGTAACAGCCTTCCAGGGGTGGTTGGTTCTTGCAAGGAGACGTTCAACTTGTACTACCAAGAAACTGATGTGGAGGTGGGCAGGAATATAAGGGAAAACCAGTACGTGAAAATTGACACTATAGCTGCGGATGAGAGTTTTACTCAGGGTGACCTGGGGGAAAGAAAGATGAAGCTGAATACGGAGGTGCGTATAATCGGGCCTCTCACCCGCAGAGGCTTCTACCTGGCCTTTCAGGATGTAGGTGCCTGCATCGCTTTGGTCTCCGTCAAAGTTTATTACAAGAAGTGCTGGTCGATTATTGAGAACCTGGCCACGTTCCCAGATACGGTGACAGGGTCAGAGTTTTCATCACTGGTGGAAGTGGAGGGCATGTGCGTCAACGATGCGGAGGAGGAGGCCGATAACTCTCCCAAAATGCATTGCAGCGCAGAAGGAGAGTGGCTGGTACCCATTGGGAAATGTATATGCAAAGCTGGATTTCACCAGAAGGGAGATGCTTGTGAACGTGAGTTAGCCGTTTCATTTACGTTTGCCATCCTTTACACATTCAACATCTGTTGGGGTGCTGATTAACCTCATGCAGATTTTAAAACAAAGGACAATGGTACAATTATTAAGATTTGATTATGTTATTATGTGTTAGATGCTCTTATGTGTCCTTTTACTAAAACAATCCTTGTCCCAATTGTTTGATTGGGTGCCCAAGCATAGAATTATTCCTGTGCTAGGTAATTCATATGAATTAAACCAATGTAATAACAAAACAAGCCATGCTGAAAAATACAAAACATCCAACAAATGAATCAAAAAGAAAAGCCAAGTAAAAAAAATAACAAATGCTTATGGGGTGGAGATAATAATGATGGATTAAACATGGGGGCAAAAATCCTTGGCACAGTATTTGAAATCCCTGTTAATTGTTTGATTTGTTGGCTCTTAATTTATAGCCCTACTCACATTGACGCTGGAATTAAATTATAACTAGCACTTCAGCTTAACCCACCACTCTTCAAAACGAGCCCCTCTCCCTATTCCTTCATCCTATTTCTTCTATTTTCCTTTGGCGTTGAGCCAAGCCAATCACTCGCCAATGACACCAAGTCAGGCAAAGGTTCAGCCGTCGGTTAGTCTTAGTTTAGACCAGAAAGAGAAAACAAACAGCGGACATTCTGTTACATTTAGGCCTGGGGTTATTTAGGAAGTGTCCGAACAGGAAACGCAATTACAGTTGTTTCCGATACACTCTTTGCATCATTCTGGTTACTGGAAATGTGCCTGCAATTAAGACTAAAACACTTCCAGTCCCATCAGCTTCACTAATGGTGCTAAACATTGTGTTTTGGGAGCAGTCACATGACTCTGGTGAATACGATTTGTGGAGAGATCCACTTGGTTTTGCACTATTGGACTGGCTTAGCCATCCACACTGTTTTATTTCTGCCAATGTGGGTCATCTCTGTCTCTATAGATTATCAGGCGTGTGGGCCAGTAATGATTTGTCAGAATATCTCTGGCAGGTTTGGATAGCTTTCACGCTGTGCACATACACGTCTCCATCATTAAGTTATCATGTAAAGGGTGCTTCAGAACACTATTATGTTATCAAAAGCTAAAATGGGCAAGCCGTCCGGCATGGCTGCTTCATGCTGAGAGGTTGTTGCAAAGCTGAAAGCCATTTTAAAATCCAAAGAGGGAGCAAAGGAGAAAGTTGATGGTGCTTCTATATAATATGGGCTATTTGGCACGCATAATAAATGGATGTGTTTTGTATCTTTTTTTATTATTTGACCTATTGAACATTTAAAATTTTTAACTCTTACAGCGAAAACATTATTTTAAACACTCTTAAACACACTTTTGGAACAATACTGGACATGTCCTAATCGGAACGCTCAGGAAGTTTTGAATACTTTAGAATTAATCCCTGCTCACGAAGCCATTTTGCATTCCTCAAAAACAACGCAGCATGTTTCTCTCGCAACAAGCAACAAACAAACACTGTCACCCATTTAGATTTTTGCCCTTTCCATTGTCACTTTATGAGCTGTGCGTCGCTCGTGGCATTAGTGTTTGTGATATTACTGCTGTAGTTAATCTAAATAAAATAAGCGTGAGACTGCAGTATCAGCACTTCCTCTTAGTGATTCTACCGATATTAAATTGCCTGTACAGAGTTTCCCCCCGAGCTTCAACCGGACTGAAAAATACTGGAGTTTTTTCCCCTTCTGTCAGAGAAACAGTGGTGCAGTTGCGCAGTATCTTGGGTCGAAGGCCTGTGAGTGACAGGGGTGTCTTTAGTATGGAAGGCTGATCTTTCCAGAAGTATACAGCTCATATTGCAGTTCTTTTCTCTCTCTCTCTCTCTCTCTCTCTCTCTCTCTTTCTCTCTCTCTCTCTCTTTCTTTCTCTGTGTCTCTTTCTTACACCCATACAGTCCAGCCAAGACACTGTGACCCTAATTCCTTTAAAAGTTCAGTTTTTTACACCACTTGGTGTGTTCTATTATAAAGCCTGCACTATTTATATACATACAAACAGACGCTCATGCATACGGAATCGAGTCTAAAATGTCTTGCATTAAAAATTGAGTGGGGAAACCTAAGGAGGGCCACAGAAATGTGTGTTTTGACGGTCTCATTCATCAGATGCCTTATGGGAAATTGTGCGTCTTTCATTTCTTCCTCCTTTTTCCTCTCTTCCTCTTCCTCAAAGGGGCCGTTTACACAGGACATGTCCTTGAGTCCATCTACAAAGCTTTATAACTGTTTTTCTATGTAAATCTTCGCTAGATTGATGTCTTTGACTGTTGCAGCCCATCTCCCTGTTGTTTTAGCATCTCATGGCACAACTGTTTTTGAGACATTGTGTCAAGGTAAAAACAGACCTAGTTTTAAAAACGCTTCTCAAAAAAGCTGTATTTTTCCTTCCATTCCTGTGTGTTTTTCTAGCTTTTTTAAAAATGAGAACACATCCTGTGTGAACAGCCCCTAACTCTAAACTTTTTCTTACTCTACCTCTTTGTCACTCATGATAATGCTAGCCTTAGTGGAAGGCTTCAGTCCTTCCTGCTTACTCAAAGATCTGCACCTCACAGTTACAAGAATCAGTGTTTTGAGTGTTGGAAAACAGCAATCTGAAATGTTCAGCAGCAAGCTGGAGTTTATTTGCATAGCGCTCGAGTAAAAATAGTGGCATTCATTTGCGAAACACTGTTCAACAGTGGCTACTTAGAGAAAACTGAGACAGTAAGTCTTTTGGTGGCACAGAAAGAGTCCTTGTAGACAGACATTGATCTCTTTGTTTCGCTGAGCTTTTTCGAACAATCTGTGGAATGAATGTTGTGCAGTTTTAACACATCACATTAAGAAAATCATATCTCAACCCAAAAAAATTCAGATAGTTGACCCACTCCATCAGTTGGAGTCCAAAAGCAAGCTGTTGTGTTTAGAAGAAGAAATGAAAATGATTCTATGTTCCTCATTGGCTAGCATACAAACAGTCAGAGATTCTGACAGCAGCAGGCGCTAACACCATCCATCTCCCAGATGTCAAATAGTTGGACAGAAGTTAGTCAAAGCCTGATGGATTGCCAGGACACAGAAGGAGGGAGCTAGCTGTGGAGACGAGCTACTAAACCAGTCAGGGTGGGTGGACGCTAGCTGGCCCCAGAGCAAGGCCCGGGCTCAGGGAGAAGCATTTCAAATAATGCCACCCTGACACTTAAGTGATTGATAAGGTGTGAAAGTAAAGGCTACAAACAGTCATCCGTTAGAGAACTGTAAGTAAGCTTAATTATTCAAACGGAGGTGAGTTCCTCAGGGGACCCTGTTGGGTCCGAAGCTGTCAGGGTTAGAATCATCTGCTGATGGATCACGGCCTTCTCGCCTGGTCAGGGTCCCAGAAAACAGCAGCGTGCTTCCAGAGAACTGTTTATTTTCCCCCCTTGGTTTTGTCAGATGGACCGTGGCTTTGAACACGAGAAGAGTTGTCATTGTGTTGTATTGTTAGTCAGCTGAAGCTCTGTCAGTTCAAAGCAGACTTGTTATTGATGAATTGTGGTGGCTTCATGTTTACAATAACTTCCAGTTTCATTAGATAAATTTGTTTTAAAACAGTTCTTTGGAAAATTAAGGCTATTTAACATGATGGTAATTTATCATTTTTTGGACTTTTTGATTCATTGTTGTGCTGGCCACTATACCGAAACAGTCTTGGACTTATGATACCTTGTACATTAAGGGAAAGGTTTTCATTTATGGACGCTCTTTCAGAAATTAACATTTTAAACAAAAGTGTAAAATAATCTTTAGTTTCCTTGATAGTATAGTTTCTGAGTAGTATTTAGCTAGTCATGTGATCTCAACATGTCCGCTCCATGTAAAATGGATAATTTTACTCTAGTCTACTATACTAAAGATTACAGTGTGTAAGTCATTTAAATTTTAAGTTTGAAAGTTATTTTCAATAATGCGCCTTTTATGGAAGCATTAAAAAGTTAACATAGGTTTTAAAACATTTAATACAGTTTTATTATAAAAATAAAGTTTTTTTTATTAGTGGAATATGGCTCCAAAAACTTCTTAATTTGTCTCTCTCTGTCTCTTGGTAAAGTAGAAAAGTCTCCAGTTATGTAATATGTTATTGATTTTGCTCTTAGGAAGAGATTGAGCTGCTGAGTCCTCTTGCTTTGCCGGTTTCCCAGAGGAGCATCTCTGACAGCACAACTCTCCCTGATGTTCACTCAGTGTTAAGGCCTTCAACCTGGTCACATATCACTTTCACCCGGTCGCCCCAGGCCAAAGCTTCTTTGAACACACACACGGTTGCTTTGTTGCTTTTAACACAATGTCTGCTTGTCCAATTGCATCCATTAGTACGGATGAGCAGAGAGAGCAATCCGAAAAGAGAAGAGTGTGTGCCAACGTTTAGACGGTTAAAGAGAGCAAGCCTTTCATAGTTTGGGCGCATGTTTATGTCTCTGCCTAAAAAAGAGTGTTTTGCTGGGTGTGTCAAGCTTTTCTCCAGCTTAAAAGACTAAGCCTGTGTGTGTGTGAGGGTCGATGGAGATGTCGGGACCTGTTAGTGTTGCCGGAGTTGCAAGCAGGGCGGTTACTGGTAGGGGGTCTTTGTTTGGAGGGGAAAGAAGCCATAGAGTTGGCTCCTCAGGCAAGCCAAGGGTCAACTGCTTGGCTCATCCATCTTCCAGCCTGGCAGTGACCTGTCAGCCCGGCTGCTC
>JAZGTK010017566.1:0-12223 GCA_036877625.1 Ambastaia sidthimunki
TGACATAGATCCCAGTGAAAAAATAAAAATCCCAGTGGTATTTATTGTTTTGAAGACCTAAATGTAGCTCAAGGTAATTTATAATCTGGGTGTATGAATACCAAAATTGCTATATTTGACTCTGCATTAGATTTAGCATCACGGTATGGGGCTTGTTTGTTTTTCTTTCTTTCTTTCTTTCTTTCTTTCTTTCTTTCTGTCTTTCTTTCTGTCTTTCTGTCTTTCTTTCTTTCTGTCTTTCTGTCTTTCTTTCTTTCTGTCTTTCTTTCTTTCTGTCTTTCTTTCTTTCTTTCTTTCTGTCTTTCTTTCTTTCTTTCTTTCTTTCTTTCTTTCTTTCTTTCTTTCTTTCTTTCTTTCCTATCTACAGCAGATTCACAGCATGTTCTTTGTGCCATTGCTAACTGAATATAAACAACAGTGATGGAATTTTGTGGAAATTGTATTATAATATTACTGGGATTGTTGTGTTGCATGTTCATGACGCCTGTGGAAATGAATGCCTGTCATAATGAAGTCCTTTCTCTCTGTGTTCTTTTCCTTCGCCATTAAAGCAGAACAATCTCTGGGTGATGTGATGGTGGTGAGGGGATTATCAAGAATGCTTTTGTTCTTTCAGTATGCTTTTGTTTTTGGTTTCTTATTCTCTGTCTCTCTCTTTAGTTTAGCCCAGAATTGATTTTCTGTGACTTCCAAAGGAGACAGAGGCAGAAATTAAAGTTTAATTTTGACAAAAGAAAGAACCAAAAAGTCAAGATTCATGATGAAACGGGTATAGATGGAAAGTGTGTGGGTGGGAGAGGAGTGAATGATTAAATGGCAAAAGGATGGAAAACAGAGAGAGCGAGAGAGAGAGAGAGATTTTTGTTGCTGTGTAGTGGTGATATCAGAGCATTTCAAACAACGTGATGTCACACACTTGTTTTCTGTCATATACAGGCACTATTAAAGACACAAGAAGACAAACAAACCATTATTTATTTACTAGAGGAAACAGAAACACCACATTACAGACGGTGGTTTGTTTCAAAGTCTCGAAACATGTCTAATCTGAAATTGACACTGCTCTGTAATTCACCTTTCATTTATTTTTTTCTGTTTTTTTTTTTTAAAGGAATGTTCCATCTAAAATGGCAATTGCAACATATTTTACTCGCTTCTGTCATTTTTAATCAATACAATTTATTTTTGATGGAAGACAACAGAGAAATGTACTGGCCATTCTTTTATGTGCACTAAAAATGAATAGTGAGTCAGCCTGTTGAATTTTAAAATGGCCAAATAATAATAATAACAAAAACAAAAATAATAATAATAATAATAAGCAAAACAGGATTCTTGAAATAAAGCATAATAACAGTGTGTTTTGTTATTGTTGAGCGTGACGTCTCCAGTCCTCATTCATTGTCCTTATATATACTGTGGAAACACAATGACCAGTGCATTTTAAGTGCATCTCTTTTTTTGTTTCCCAAAGACACAATAAACTAAAGGTTTGTAACAACATGACAGTTAGTACATGATGGCATCATTTTAATTTTTGGGTAAACTCTCCCTTCATGTAAATTCTCCTGCCATTAGTTTCTTTCTTTTCCACAAAGTTGTGTGAATCTGTTTTGGAAAACATGGGAAAGTGCTGAGCAGAAAATCTGCCTTCTGCCAAATATTTGATAAAAATATATAGATCTCAGCAAAACTGCATTCGTATACCTGCATGACCTTCCAAGGTCCTTGTGTAAAAATAATTATATAAATATATGCATGTATTGCTTTGTTATAGATAGGAGTTTTTAAGAGATTAAAAAATGACCGGAAAGAAAAGAACAATCGCTAAAGGCAGGAAGACAGATAAAGAGAGTGACCGGACAGATGGTGTGTGGACAGTAGGATGGTATATTCTGTTTGTGTGTGTGTGTGTGTGTGTGTGTGTGTGTGTGCATGATCAGATCGGTAATGGCACAAAAAAACACAAAGGTGACAGCAAATCATTGGGTTCATCAGACAGACTCCTAGTCAGGGCTGATGGTCACACAGATAGCTGGTGGAGGTGCACTCATCCTGGGCAGTGATGGATGGAGCTCCCCTGCCTCCTGAGGGATGAGGGTGAGAGAGCGGATAGGGACCAAAGCCCTAAGATCTGCAACATATTGGACCTGGTAGGACGACCAGAGAAACCAGATCAATAGAAAACAAAACTGCTTGGCAGATTCTTTGTCCCATGGTAAAATCAACCGTTTATCCAAATTATTTGCCTTTCCTGCTTAAGATGTCTGTTATCAGCTTGAATGTTTTGTCGCTTCAGTTATTTATTTATTTTGAAGGGCAAATGCGATAAAAGCTCACCAACAAAAACAGTGTAGTTCATCCATTGACTGAGTCATTTCACAGTTAATTAATACACAAGAATTAAATAATATTTAAATAGTCTTTCTAAGGCCTTGCACATGCAAAGGCTTCTTTCTTTCTGTATTCCTCTGTGAGCAGATATCTTCCATAGCACAACTGATATTTCTCAGCTTGCACTATTGAGATGTCAAACTAAACAGTAATCCCTTACTCACTGATGCAATCGTATGGCCAGAGAGTTTAAGTGCGTCGACCGAGCCTTGTGGAAAACCCATATCACATTTCGAGGATATTTCAGTTCTGCAGAAGTAATTCCATTCATACCGCTGCTGAGGTCTCAGAAAGGGCTGAGATATTGAGATAGAAGGGGGGTAAATAGTGCATGTGTGTGTTTTGGGCGCTTTTTAGGGGTGGAATGTCGAGCCTGAGAGCAGTTGCCCTGCTGTGTGTTATATTAACCTGCATGGGTAGCTGTGTTTCAGGAGGCACGTAGAGCTGAATGGGGGCAACGGGCTCTGATTGATGGTTCTCCTGTGGGGGTGAGATCTCGCAGGGAATCCCTTATCTTACAGACTGAGTCATCAAACTAGGCCAGACTGAGAGAACAGCAGCCTTTGAAAAATGAAAGATATAGGAAATTTCAGAAGCTGCCAAAAAGCTTATAGAGGAAGATAGGGGAGGAGGTACAATGAGAATAGTAATATAATAAAAAAGCAGTGAACCAATGGCGATGAAGCATTTAAATGAGTGAAAAAGGAAGGATAAACCAAGGAGGGTCACTTGGGTGTATGTTTATACATTGTATGTCTTCACCTGCTGTGATGTCAGGAACCCTCAGTGGTCCCACAGGTCTGCATGACTATGTACAGTATAGTATGAAATATAGCCCTGCACCTTATGTTTGCGTTCAAATGTTAAGAGCTCCACAGGGCACATCTCAAGCTTTCTTAACAGGTCTCTGCAGCCACCAATTGAAATGTTCTCTCTGTGTGCACTGAATCATGCCAGAGAGCCAGTCGGGATATAAAATAATAATGATTTGCCCCCTAAGACACTCTTTGAAAAAGAATAGTTAATGTTTTCTGACATTCAGAAATCACAGTGAAAAATATAATATATAAAACAATAATAATTATAATAAACAATAATTCTGAAACCTGGTGTGTTGTAGTTGAGGATTCTTGAAAATTAAAGATACAGTTTAAAAAAAAAAAAAAAAAAAGAGTTATTTAACAGGCTTTTCTGTGGATTTTGTATGCAATATTGGTACTAAACATAATTGTGGCACAGTGGTTTCTTTTACATATACTCAGCCATCGCCACAGGCTTCCCGAGAGCTCGCATTATGTCAGGAAAAAATTACAAAAGAAACGCGAAGGTTGAAAAATTCATTTTCCTACCGCACTTACAAAACAATCTATGTTAATAAAAGCAAAAAGACATTAAAATGTCATTCGTATCACCAAGTTGTTTAAGCAGAGTGAAAAGACGTAGAGATTAACAGAATGTTTCCTTTTTACACACGCACAGAAGAGCTATAAAAGAGTGTGTTAGAAATGAGAAATGGTTTAAATATCTCACTCGTGTCAGGAGAAATGAGAGAACACTTTTCTGGTTTCAGTTCTATAAACTGACTGTCTTACAAGTCATGTGAAAAGCAGGAATAAAATTAACCTGTATGAAACTGGGCCCCGTTTGAACCTCATGTGAAATGATTTTTAATAATATTCAGCCACTTTTAAATCACTGTATCTGTAATGTTTGCATCAGTGGATGCTTCTCCAACTACTAACACTTGGCTATGTAGAGTTTTAGAAAAAATAATAATTAATCTATTAATAATGTCTAGTATTGAGCATACATTGAGATTAATGTTGCAGAGACCTGTTAAGAAAGTGAGATGTGCCCTGTGGAGCTCTTAACATTTGAATGTAAACATAAAGTGTCTGTCTATTCTTTCTCTCTCTCTCTCTCTCTCTCTCTTTCTCTCTCGCTCTCTATATGTGTGTGTGTGCATGTGCACGCATGTGCGTGTGTATTACACAGCATTACACAAAATGTTACACAAAGCACAACCAAGACATCATGATTAAATATATCCTACTTACAACCTGCAAATTAGTTTTCCAGTTTGCCATGATTGCATGCTTGCATGTTTTAACACATCTGTGTGAGAGGCCGCAGTCTAACATAAGCAGTAGGTTAAGATGTGCAGTTGTGGATGTCTTTCTTTATTAATTACCCACAATTCACCCTGCACACAAATGCTCATAGTCCAGTGTGAAAAGTGCACTATTTGTTTCATAAAGGTACCCAACTCTAAAAACAAGACAAGGATTGTTCCTAGATCTACAGCTTCTCCCTGATTGTTGACGGAAATTATAGCTGCATGGGTCGCACAGTCAAAACGTCCCATTTTAGTCACACTCTGGTGAATGTGTTTGTGAGGGCAGCATGGTGATAATGAATCCATTTTGAAGCAGCTCGATGTAAATCTTGTCAAACAAGTATTACTCCCATAAATCGAGGGGAAAATATCATCTGAAGGTGTTGATTGACAGGCTGGATGTAGAGAGTCGCTCTCGAGAACAACTGTGTGCGTCTTCTCTGCACACACAATGGAGATAGAGGGTCGCCTGCAGTCAGTGCAGAGGAGCAATGAGGAAGCATCTGTACGTAAAAACGCATGTGCTGTACCTATTTATCCAAATCAAACGTATTCACAGTAACTCTAATTCACACAGTGGGTGAAAGAGAGAGAAAATGGCCATTATTGAACCAAATTTTTGACATCTGTTGAACTTAAATTGTTAAATGACCAATTAGGTGGTGAATCTGGTGTCCATGCCAACATTACATGACTACCACCACCATCACCTGACCTTATATTGGGGACAAATGTGTACCCTAAGGTCAGCAAATCTGACAGTTTTGAACAAAACCTCTATTTGTGGACATCATCATTTGCTATAACAATATAGTATTCTTTTATTTTAAAAAGTGCAGAAAGTTTTCTGTTAGGATTAGGATAAGTAAATGTGTTTGTGTGTGTGTGTGTGTGTGTGTGTGTGTTTTGTGGCTTTCCACGTCATTCCTAATCATTTCGTCTCAAATGAATGTAATGTGACCTGAGTAGTCACCATCACCCTCGAGACCTCACAGTGCTGATTGTGTGGACATCATTGATCCAAAGGGTTTGATTGTTTGTTTTTACTTATCAGTCTCTGTTTTAATGAGCTCTTTGTCAGGTTATTATATGCAGATTGACTCTTCTGCACATGTGAGATCTAAATGTCAAATGCACTAATATCACATTAACAAGCCATTAGCATCCCATGTCTTTCTTTAGGCTTGGTGTCTTATAAATTGAGCTTTAGAGATCTTTACCTTCTCAGTTGATAAAAGAGAAAGTTTTTGGTCGCTTGTTTGTTTAGTAAGAAGTCACGTGAGGGAAATATAATACTAAAATGCCAATAATAGGGCAGAAAAAGAAAATATCTTTCCTTCATGCCAGAGATGAATTTCAAATGCTTAAAGCATTTTTGGCAGCATATAGTTAGAGTCAGAGCTATAGTGATATCAATCACATCCGGATGTGACATTTAATGTACATCTGCTCAAAAAGCTACTGCTGTGCCCTGCTGTGATATTTTAATTACTTTGTGAGACTTAAAACATGCTACTCTGAATGAAATGTGTGCTGGAATAATCTGTTATTTACTCTTTGGCGTCAATAGCTTGCTGCTTATTTTTTTCCTTTTTTTTTAAACTAAGCAATTATGATTCACTCATCCATTATGATTGAGGTCAGTCTGACCCCACAGCAATTTTAACGTCAAAAAAGCACATTAACCGTATGTTTTAATGGCTGATCTTATCCTGTAATGGAGATCTTAAACTTTCCATTTAATGATTGTCATTTAGACTTTTTGGTGTGCACAGATATATTAATTTTTCATTTCGTTTTTGTTTGTACCTTTTGAATAAAACTTAACTCTTTTTAGCCAAAATATTGTTGACTTCTGCTTGAAGATGCTTGTTGCCTTGTTGCCTTATTTTTACTTCTAAAAGTTTAGCCTCTGGTGAAGTAATGAAATCTTCTGAGTGACATTTCAGTGTGGTTTCAATACAGTGCAAGAGTGACATTCCCGTTTGAGAATGTGTCAGTGTATGCTATGTGTCATGCTAGTTTCAGTGCCCCAACATGAATTCCTGAAGGGGCCCCTGATTTGCTTTTGTAGTATTACAGTGAGCTGCAGTCAGCTGTGGTATTGCATTTTTGAAGGCTAGGGCCTCACATGAAGATTTAAATGACAGAGGGCCGCATGCTCCCCGAATCTCATGTCAGAGTAGACAGGAACCACAGAGAGAGGTAAGGCAACTCCATCAGTCATTGTAGCATGAGCAAAACCTGACATTAACACACACATCCTTTAGCTGTCTCCATCTGTGAGTTATCAGGCCAGTAGGGACTCACACACACGCTTGTAATCTGAGTTCCGTCTTTGATCACCACATGTCTACATTCAAGTTCATATCAAGAAAAATGCTTGGGGTACCTTGACAACCCCACACGGTTTTACTACAGTATTAGGTTCTGGCCCCCACTGCGAGCCGCTCTCTTATTTGACAATGTGTTATAAGTGTAAAGAGAATCGTGTATAACTTCATTAAATTTTCGGAATAATGTCTCGAGGTTTATATATTTCAAATCAGTCTTCTGATTTAATTCAAGACTGAATCATTCACTCAGCTTTTAATAAAACTTTTAAGCACTGGAAATGTATGAAAGCAAAGCAGAGAGGGACAGTGGGAACCGTATAGTAGAGCAGTAACAGAAGAGGGTTAAGAGATGGAGAGAAAAAAAGATGGAAGAAAAGTTTCACAAAAGAGAGATAAGAATACCGTGAAGGAGAATGGAAACAGAGAGCATAGCTAACAGCAGTGCAGTGCATTCTGGGAACTGGCTCAGTGCTGGGCGCCACTATCATAAAAGCATATGACACAGGCTGTATCTGCAGGCCGGCTTGGTCCCGACGCTTCCCTTTGATGGATGGTCATTTTCATTGCCTTCTCATGCTTAATGAAGCCTGCAGTTCAGGTCTTAATTAAATGCTCTCCGCAGTCTCAAGTTATTCACTTCTGTCCCTTACTCACAGTCTTTCTGCTAGCCCAAGCGTCCCTGCTTCTATTCTCTGTACAGCGTGTTCACTCTCAGTCTTGTTTGTGAGACCGATCCCTGATGAGTTATAATTGAAAAGAGCGGAGCACTAACATGCATATTTTCAGTCACACTGTCTAAGGCTTTTATGAGGCTGCAGGAGCCAGCAGTACTGAGTGGGCAATGATGATAAAGGCGTACATGATAAACCACATCATCACAATTTTGTTTTTTCTTCATCTCTTACTCTCAGAGCCTCCATCTCTATCCCCCTTTTCAAAGTGTACAGTACATGCCTGAAGAAACGATCATTGGTAAGAAAAGTCATCTTTGGATAATAAATTGTGCATGTGTTGTTTCCATGGTGAGCTCACCCTCTGTTTAAAACAATTATTTTATCTGAAAGTCAAAAATAAATATGTTTTTGGTTTCTGAATACCTTGTTGAAATGAGCTTGTTCAGATCCACACAGATCTAAGAATTATACTTACAATTCCTTTGACCTCCTATTCTGTTTAAGGCCTCAGAGACATTAAGGGCATTTAAATAGCCTAAAAAAATAATGAATGAAGATAAATACTTTGTGCTAAAATAATGAATGAAGATAAATGCTTTGTGCTAATTTTATCAGATTTTTTTTAACCAAAAATTAACCAAAAAACTGAAATCTCTTGACTAAGCTGACTATGATCAGTGTGCAAACTATACTGATACACTTTTGCCTGCTGTGTGTATGTCAACTGTGTTCTGTTAGGGCAGAATATATCATATACATTAGATCATTGGGGACCCTGGGAATCTCAACAGAACATAAGGGTTAATGTTGTGCAATAGATACTGTACAAACTTGGGTGATTTGCATTATTCTAAATAATAGAGCTGTCAATTGACCATAGTGTACTCAGTGTAGTGTAGTTGCCCAGAGCAAAATTACTAACCGTCATTCACACAAACAGGTAAATAAGTAAATATTAAAATGGATTAAAGTGATTAAGATATTTCTCTAAAATAACTCAACTCCGTATCAATGAGTTTGGCACCTCCAAAACTTAAGAAATGATCTTATGTTGAATTTTTGAAATCCAAGACATCTGGTGATCAAAGTGTAACATACCGTACATACAAATAACAAAACAAAGTTACACAGGAAATTTGTTGGAAGTAGACAGGGAAAAAATTCCCAGGAAGAGAATATCAAATTATGGGCATCTTTATTATTTCACCTTCATGAAATATTTTTATATTTACTACTTATTAGCATTATTAGCTAATTAACACATTATTAGCATTAATGTGAATTTGTGATTTGGCTGTAGATGCTTTCAGACCTTCAAACTGCAGCTTTCAGATACTGCAGCAGCTTACGAATTTAAAAAAAATAACAACAATAACAAAACATTTCATCTGAGGTCGTTGCTATAATAAAACTCTCCATACACAATGTGAAGAACAGTTTACACAATTTATAATTGGCAAGAAACATGAAGTACTAAAAAAAGATTTTTTAGTACAACACAAAAATAACAGGAAATTAAACAGGTGGTCAAAACAATCTGAAGACATGTGGTGCTGTGAACCCTGGAGGAACTTAACTTACAATACCACAATACTAACAATAACTTACTAACAATACTTACAATACTAACAATAACTTCAAGAATTGCATTTCTGCTTTCAGCTTTTACTTACAAATAAATATTTGGCACAATATATATATATATACATATTCATTTACCAATTTGTGTGATTGACTGTTAGAACTTTTGCTCATTTTACTTAATGGCAAATTAGTTACCCAAAATAGGTAGAACTTTTGATTTGTGTAAGAGTTATGAAGAACATTTAATCACATGAGTGGAGAATAATGGTTTACATTTTGATGAAATTAGATTATATTAATTCAAAAACAAATCACATCTGAAGGAGACAACATGCAAAATCTTGACCAAGGTTTTAAACCTTGACCAAAAATAGGACTTTGACAAATTGACAACAAATAAACCGTGTGGCCTAAAATAAGGAAGAAATTGTCAAGCTGCAGCATTGTTCCTAAGTATCTAATTTAAAATGCTAATTGGTGAGCATGTTAGCACCAGACACTTCAATTAAAGCAGCCAATATTTTATTTGAATGTTATCATATCATGCTGGGGGAATGTTGATCATCACGTTTTGCAAACATGTAAAGTCTGTGCCTTAATGTAATTTAATAATGTAATTTGTAATAGTAAAAACATGCATTCAATTAGAAGAATGCAAAACAGCATGATTTTGTCAATCTTTAGTACTGTTGCGTCTTCTCTAAATCAAACTACAAAAGACCTTGAATGTTAATGCAGTGAAAAACATGTACAAATATTTTCCTAGTATGGCCGAACTGACTGTAATATATTGGGCGCGTTTAAATGTCGTTTATATAAAGCAGTACTCTTACAATCCAATTGTCCTTGATGAGCACAAAACGCATGGAGAACTGTGTTCTGTTGGAGGTGTGCACAGACATTAAAACCACCGTTTAAAAGTTATTGTACAGTACACCACCGTCATGTACTGCGGGAGACCTGTTTTCTGTGCGTGTGCGTTATTTACACTGTCCAAATCGCGGAGAGAAGCCGCTTAGCGCCTGCAGCTTGCACCGATCCAGAGCTGATACATGCAAAATTAAAATTAATGTATTCATTTGATGTCAAGCGCTCTAAATATTTCAGACACTGGAGGGCAGAGGGAAGACGATCTGAGCGGCACCGCAAGGGCGCTGTATTATTGATTGATCACACGCTCAGCTCGTCACGGCCGCTGTTCAGGTGCGCATCTGCGCTCCAGGTTATTAGCGTCCTGTTGCAGATGGAGCGATCAAGTGCCTGCTTTTGTGTGACTGTGTGCCTGACGAAATTTCTTTACAGAGCAATGTTGAAATCGCAATGCAAAGCCGACAGAATACGTCTACAAAGCCTACAAAGTTGATACAGTTATGCCCTTTATGATAACTTTACATTATTGCTTGTATAATATAAGAGAAGCTGGAGCTTGTTGTCACAAATGATAGTCTATATGTCATTAACTATGTTTTGAATCAAAAGTCTAATTATCTAAATAATAAATTGAAACACCCCATACAGTGTTACAACATACACATGCTATATAAAAGTAAATGTGTATGAAATTAGCTGTATTATTTCAAAACTGGACACTAATGGTAATGAATATTTAACAGTTTTTTGTTGCCAAGACTTTAGTGTATGTGAAAATGAAAATTAAACTGAATGAATCTACCATGAGAAATATGCACTGGAGTAAAAAACAGCAAGTGTGACAACTTACCTCGGCACTTTTTATAATAAATACTGTAACTGATTGCAGATAATCAGCAGTGACTAATTGCTGGCAGTGTAATGATTCTCTTCCCGTGGCTGCCTGTTGAAAGGACATTTACAGCTTCATAATGCATAAAAATGCGAAATCACAGATGCAGCACTTGGCAGCAGATGCCATGAAAAGGCAGAAATATCACTGGTAGTGACTCATCAAAAAAATGGTGGCGATAGACAGAGTCTTGTGTTCATCGCTGATGTAACAATTAGCACCACACTCTGAGTGATGCGGGCACATTAAAGCATGCTGAAGCATACTAAAGACTGCTTCACTGCTAGTGTCAGGAAACACAACGAACATCTCAAATTATGTCTGAATATGATGCGTTTCCATGGGTTTCCCTTTAATCTCGTTGCTCTGTGGTACAATATTTCCAGTTTTCTCTCCCCTTCCTACTTTAGCCTTGTCAAAATCCCCTTTGTGTTTCTCCATCGCATTATAGCATGATGATCTCTCTGAAGTTTGGCAGGACATTTGTGAAGTCCAGCCCAGCTTCTATGGATATTGGCAACTATGTATTTTGCCATTGCTGTACAAGACATGAATTCTGGGGGATGTAAAAGGGTTTCTTGCTGTTCCATTGTTTTCAACAATAAATCATCACTCATTGCAAGAACTAACAAAGCAGATCAGTCATACAAAAGGTTATGTGGGGATAAGATGAATATTTTGTTGTTATCGTGGTTTTAGGACCTGTATTCATTTCAATGACATTTATTCTGGAAAATTAGTTATTTTTTTCTAAATGTGTTGATATTTTAAAGGTTGTGTCCTAGGTTTTATTTTATGCCTTTTCAGTGAGCTCTCAATATCAGATTTGCAGTCATTTTTGTATTTTAGTTGTATAATTAAGACAACATGACGTTTTTGGCACTAATATTTTGCGATGTTTCCTTTAAAATGTTGTCCCATTTACTTTAATTGCCAGTTTTCCCAAAGCATCACAGTGGTGGAACATTTCAAATGGGCTTTTGTCTCTCCTGAACAAACAGAATTTGTTTTTTTACACTTCAGGAAAGCACATGAGTGCAGAGCTGAAAGGCATTTAAATGTAACATAATCATATGTGTCATTTACAAGACAGTGCATCTTGCGAACGGAATGAGCTCAGAGTAACACTTAAAAGAGACAATAGAAGGTTACAAACATCACTGGTCAGACTCTTATACACAAGCAAGCGTGTTTTTGCTTGACAGGGGCTTTATTGTGAGGTCTACATGACCCGTAAAATATGATGTAGCACACTTCATCTCATCTTCTCACTGATGCACACCGTGCTACAATTTTCCCCTCAAAAAACCGAGCAAATCAACCTTACAGTTTTCTACACATGTGAGTCCCTGTCCGC
>JAZGTK010017567.1:0-12223 GCA_036877625.1 Ambastaia sidthimunki
ATCCTACCATTGAAGTTTAAAATAGGCCATAATACTTTAACCAATATTTTCCAATGAATAAACAAACAAGCCTCTCAAATCAAGATATGAATGAATAAACACCCACGCATGCATCACTCACAGACTTTCATGTTTTAAGATGTCTTTGTATGTGTTACAAGCTATTTCCGATTTATTACCCCTAATACTCATATAAAAATTGCTGAAAATTGCTTTTCAAATTCCACTGACACATACTAATGAATCAACTGACAGCACATATGGAAAGCTGTGAATGAGTGTAAACTGATGAATATGTTTATCTTTATCTTATTTATGTATCTAGCATAAATGTTTTGTACAGTGTACAAGTAAAATTAAATTGGAAGAAAGTAGATTATATTTTAGTAACATTAATTTAGTTTCTTGATGAAGCTTTTGAGTAATGGCAACAACATTCAGCAGCCAAAGCCAAGATTAATTTGACAGTTTAAGAGTTATCTAACTCTGAAGAAACTATATTGTGCATTTTATGTGATAGCGAAGTTCTTTATTTTATACTCTTCGTTGTTTGTTATTCTTATTTACAAATCACTTCTGATAATCTTCACAAAGTGTCTTTTCACAGTTGCACAGCTGACCAAACAGGCGAACACACACCTTTTGCTCAGCTCTTCGGGGAAATCCCACAGCTCAGACCTTTGCATCCTTAAGTTTCCTGTTTACAGACCTTCCGGTTAGCCTGATCTTCTGCCAAGAAGCTAGAGAGTCACTGCACTCCACAATAACACCTCCAACTTTCTATTGAGAGAAAACTAATGTGCTAATGAGGCTGTTTGCCCTCGGCAAACAAGATCCTTTTAATTAATAAACACCCCAAAAGTAATATGTAAACCACTGTGTATTCTCAAATCCACAGTAACAACACTGAGCTGAAATCACATAGAAATGTTTTGTACCTGTACGTTTAAAAATGTTAAATGTAAAGACCAATTGGCTTTTGTAATTTGTACAACATACAATTTCTCTTTAACAATTGTCAATAAACAATATCGTTAACTGTCTATTTGTTAGTCAACGGCCACACTCTTGTGTCAAGGAAACCACATTAAACGTTTTAGGGGCAGGGTTAGCTGTGGAAACTCAACAATGGAATATTCCATTATCAGACTGGATAAAATTGGCAATGTATTATGACATAAAATCTCCTTCCTTCCATCACACACAATCGTTTATTTCTCGGGGCAGAAGTAATAGTAATTTCTAAATAAATCAATCACCCAAATGGCACAACTCAAAAAGGTAAGCAAACAGTTCATCTGTTTCCAGCTATAAATAGTAACCTGTGAGCTTAGATGCCCTTTGTGCAAATGACATTTGGACATCGGCACCAACGCCCCTCACTGACACCAAATAACGTTCTTCTCATCTACCTCTGAACACTGAGGGCACTACACTGCCAAAACAAGAGCAAACAAAGAACAACATGTAGCATGATAATATACTGTATATCTGTTACTGTAAAAGTGAGCTACTGTTACTGTAAAAGTGAGCTACTGTGCCAAAAGAATCATATTATGATGAACACACACCTGCAACGCTACAGATGAGAAGTTTACAGCAGATTACAATCATCACCATTTAAATCCATTAGCATTTTCTTAAAACTTTACAATTTTCAAACTAATTCAACAGCCATAAATGAATAAACAACTTTTTGTTTTTAGACAACAGCTTTCAGCTTCTGCTTAGCTTTTTCAACATAAACTAGAACAATAAGCATCCTCAAAAAACAAAAAACTAAGATGTTTTTGATATTTCAGTTTTTAGCATTATTGTAGGGCTAAAATGTTTCTTAACAATATTAGGGAATAAAACGGCCATTCACTTGTCTAAACTTGCTTAATCCAAACTTAATTAAAGCCAATAACACTTCAACAACACAATAACCAACATGGTGGCAGAAGGTGGAGCTGCATCCTTGTGTCCTGCAGAGCTTCGGTTGGAGGTAATGCTACAACAGCAGGGTGAAAGGACACACGCTCATCCTGGCAGTCGCACAACCGACGCAGATGGTGGACTCACAACTGAGAGAGCACAACCACACACTGATGCCTGCCTCTCATCAACAGTGGAGTTGATAAGGGAATAAAGCAGTAGGCCGGCTTTTTTAACAACTGTTTGCAGATCACACTCTTGTCTGCGTCTGACAGAACGCATGTTTTTTCAGTGGTGCTCGAGAGATGCTTTTTTCTCTATTGATGTCAGTGTGCTGGCCTACATCTGTTTTCTTTGTGTCCCAGCAGCCACTGAGGGAGCTGAGCCAAAGAGGAAAGATGAAAAGACACGACTGATCTTACTGAAGCTCAGCAAGACCAATAAACATTTGCTATCCCACAAGCCCCGGTTGGCTAAAAGCACTGCCCACAAGAACCAGCTGCAAGTCCCGCCACACAGGAGACTCAGGGAATCATACATAGCTGCTAATCCAAAAATAAGCCTAGCCAACACCTACACACACATTAGCAAATTTGCCCAGCCCACGGCAGGCAACAATGACAACTGGTGGCCACCGACGGGCTGCAGAGGACCACTTGTTCTGAAGAACATCACATCAGAATCTTCAAATGTATCTAGTCCGCATGCCACACAAGAACATGAGCGATTTGACCTCTGAATGCATCAGAATTATTGGTATCTCAGTAAGTATGCACCAGATGTACAGGAGGCCACGTGTGCCATCTTATCTCCTGTGTGTCATATTTCAGGAAGGAAGTTGATGACATTTACAAAACCACATTGATACCGTGTTATTATAAGCATTTATTGCATATAATAACACGGTATTGCTTACTGGTAAACGGTACCTTATGACGAGGCAGTGAGCCCATTAGATGTCTCTGCAGGATCATGCGTCAGCTCTACATTAAGTGCTCATATACGGATAAGCAAAAGTGCAAAGATAGCAGTGTGATGACTAGGGGGAAGAGGTTGCTGTAGTCAGATTAAAAGCTAAAGACTATTTATTTCAATGTTAATCTCCTATTTCAGCTTAATGTGCAAAAATTATTTGATTTCAAACAAAATTGTGGTGTTATCAAAACCCAGAGAACCCTGACCATCCCAACACAGCAACACTGGCTTTACGTGTGACTGGTGGGACGTGTAATGGTGGGACTCTCCCATCTACCAATGACAGATGAGCGAGTCTTTAAAATAGTTTGAAAATAATCATTTTTGCCATTTCATTTGGTGACCCTAAACAACACTGCAGTCAATTTCACATTAAACAAAGAGGGTCTTTCTTCTAAACAGCAAGATCTCAAGAAACAGAGGACCTTCCCACTCAAAACTGAGCGCACATTAACAACACGCTTTATTTAATTTCGAACAGCTGCAAAATCTTGGGTTTTCTCAGTCATGTGCCAAAAGAAGAATGGAAAAGCACCTTGTGACTCGCCGATCATTCATGCTGTAACCACAGATGTTGCTTCTCGCATGTTGTGAGACATATTAACCATCTCTGACTGATGCTGCTTTGTGACTGGATCAGTATTTTGGCAGTACTCTCTTTTAAATGAAATCAGGACATTTCACTGTTACTATGTAGGTCAATAAATCTACAGAGAGGCGACAGAGAAAGAGCATATTTATAACTCCCATTGACTAAGCTTGACACACACAAGCTTGTTAATACAAAGCATGTGGGCCATAAGTTTAAAATATAATGTTGCCTTTATTCAGCAAGCCTGAGGGTGAGCTGAGGGGCCACTGAGGCATCTTATAGTACTAAGCAGGTCATACGGTCACAAATATTAGAAATGTATTGGTGCAAGTTACAGGCTATTGTATCAAACATCTGCTCTTATAAAAAAGGTCACTTTTGTCAAGTATGACATATGGCATGCAGTACATTTGTCTAGGTGACATAATGACCTATAGTTGCTGCAGACAAACGGTAAATTTAGTTCATTACAACAAAAGGATGTGAAATGTGTTCTCTGTTGACACCATTGCCATAAATATCTAACATACTTTCGTTGCTGATGTTAATGTGCCTAAACACCAGTAACCTAAACAATTAAACAACTTTTCCACGTAAAAACAGGATACCGTTTACAATACATGATAATCGTTATTTTTATAATATGCGTGCCTTAATGTAAATTATTCCATACATTATTCCCCACAAGTTACGTGCATTTAAAATTACTTGACTTTTTTGCTTAGCTAAAATACATGATTTAAACTTCAGAAAGCAAAAAACAACTGATTTCACAAATTTGCATTATTATACAACGATATACATTATATACAGCCCACTTACGCCCGATGATGAGGAAATCCCATCGACAGAAGAACGTCCAGATTGGATCCATGTTTGATCGGGACGCAACTGTTATGTCGAAGTCTGCGGGGAATAATCTTAGCGTAAATATCGTCCTTCGCTGCCATCCTTCAAAGTCCCATTAAAAGCTTCACTCGCATCTGACGGCAGGCGAAGACAGCACAGCCATAGGAAACATCTGCTTATTTAGCGATTTACACTATGACTAAAACCATAACGGTCCCTCCTCCAAACCGAGACACCAGAGATCAGCGTATGTTTGTATACAGCTGTAGTATACAGTAAAAAGATGAACGAGCAGCAGATAATGGCTGTGTCTAAAATCTAGTGATCCGCCTACCTACACTAGACAGCATTTTGGCATCATAGGCGGGTCCAAGGCAGACGCGCCAGCTTGTTTAAAACGGGTCAGTGTTGTGGGCAACGAGCCTAAGATGACCAGACTGCTGTCAAGATAGCCAGATCACAAGGTTTTAGGACAGAGCCAAATTGTTATTCTCGGAATAGCTGTGGAACATTCACTGTTTTGATCATGCTTGATATCACAGACACTTTAACTAGTTTAACTTAGTTCAAGGTTAAGAACACAAAAAATAATTAACGCTATTACCCTTCTATAGCAATAAAAAAAGAAAAATACAAATATCCTTACATTATCCTTAACATTAGACACAGAATTTGCAAATACTTGTGTATAATTTTAATATAACATTAACACTTATGTAAAGTGTGACACAACTTCTAATTCATTATAGACAAAATATGTATAACAACACGTATAATGGAAGAAGATATGTTACATATGCTAAATGTAAAGCTTAATTTTGACTATTGCATACACTTAATTATGCAACACTATACATTCTTAGTATGAATCATGTCTACTGGAGCCAACAACCGAGGTTTTCAGGATGGGTGTGAAAGGCTACAACTGCAAAGTCAATTGTTTCTCATTTCTGTTTGAAACATACAACAATTGGCGTCCCACCCACTCATATCTCCCCCTACACAATACTGCAGTTAACTGCTGATAAGTCTGAAAAAGGACACGTTCATTTAATACAACCTTGAGGTCTGTCCATCTTTCGGAGGCTATATAATTACAGCTTGTCCAGCAAATAAAAAATAAACAATCTTTTCTGAGCAATTAGTTATAACTCTGGCCTGAAGGATCATATAGCACTATAGGACAAAATACATCCTGCCTCTTGGAAAGCCCTCTTCATCTCCACCTAGTGACAGAATAAAAATAACACCACAGAGATATTTTTACACATTGGAACAAAAAGATTATGTGAATATAGGGCTTGATTTTATTGTTCTTTCTTGGTAATCATTGTTTCACACCATATTCCAGCAAACATAAAATTAATTGCTCAAAAGAATAAAATGTATTGCAAAAATTCACTTTATTTATTTAGTTATTTACTAATTACTTATTTACTTACATTGAGCTTTTTTAAGTCCTACTTTAACCCTTTAATCTAGATAGAATGCTGTTAAAAATACTTTGTAAAACATCTGCTTTTTACTTTATGCAGTTTTTTACTGAATTTTACATTTTTACCCTCTCTTGCCACCTGCTGTGCATGCCGGTCCCTGCAAAAACCATTTAAATCTTTTCAATTATAATTAAAAGTATAAGACTGATTGCATAAAAGCTCTGACATCTTCAACTTGTAAAAATGACCAAACAGTTGAAAGTATTTTAAACATATCTAAAAAATATCTATGCATCTATTTGTGATGCATTTTGTCTTGAACTATATCCCTCCCCAATTATGTGGAAAAAACAAGACATAAAATTTGTTTATCTGTAGTAGATCTAGTACAAAAGACTTTATGTATGTTTCCATAGAAACGATTACATTCTGAGAGGTTGTGACCATCTCTGAGTTGTCTTCTAATTACGGTATTTCAGACATGATGTGAATTAAATTACAGACAAGCATTAAATTACAGTGAAAAGATCAGCCATACCAGTCATTCAGGGTCCACACATAAGCCCACCACAGCAACCCCACTGCCAGGCAATTTCACTGCAGATTCAAACTACACAGACAATAAAGGGTAGACAATAAACGTATAAACTTTACAACAATAAACTTTAAATTTAGCTTCTAAGGCTAAATTAATCCCTTAGAAGTATATTTGTGGAAGTAAGGTAACCTATGTAACCTTCAAAAATGACTTTCCCAGGGCATTTCAATGTTACTTTAGATATAGCAACAAATTCATAGTTTGAATAGAGAGAACATATTTTAAAGGCTTCAACAACAAAGACACACCTTATGGGTTGCCATAGAAACAACTAACTTCTGAGTTTTGGAGATAAAAAGCCAACATTTGATTGAACTTTGACAGTTTGATAGACTTTGATAGGTTATTAATACAAGGGACTAAACATCAAACTCTTAGCTCAAAGTTTTCATCCATGAGTTGTGCAGGTCTGTGTTAGTCTTTACACTGAAAGGCTGCCCTGCACACAGTCAGAAAAAGAATCATTATCATTAGTGATCCAATATGACCACTAGTTCTATACCAAGTTAGTCTTCTATGGTATAAAAATGGTATATAGAATTATTATATATATAGCTTCAACCACAACAGATTCACCTGGCTAGACAGGAAACAGCTTAGGAAAAAGCTTACAATTAAGATGCAAACCACAATTAAGATTAATGTAGGCTTTCAAATAATATGCAAACCATGGTGTTCACTGCAGAACTCACCATTTGGGCAGCGCTGTCTAACATTACTGTGAATCCGACATCAGTTGCTTGGATCGCCAGCCAAAATAAGGAAAGATCGGCCATATCCAAAGGAATATATTCTTCTATAGAAAAGCATTCTATATTTACATTTATGCATATGGTAGACACTTTAGTCAAAAGCAATTCACGGTACATTCAAGCTATACAGTACAGTAAATTCATCACATACCAGTTGAGACACATTAAAGCGCTTCAAAATACAGTTGATACAAAGTATTAAGAAATGACAGTTGTTTATTGCGTCGCAAAGGACGTTAATGCAAACATTTACACTTACCTTAATCTGTGTCTCTAAAATCGTGCTGTGCCTACAACCAACAGCATGCAAACCATTTCTCTGGTTTATTATTACGACTAACAGCGAAACAATATCATTGCATTCAGTTTGTTGAAAGTCCACAGCGCAACTAATAGCAGTTACAATCTTGAAATGATGCGCGTTATCGGAAACGCTGCATATCCTTAAAGAGACATGCGCAGACTTTCGGTTCAATGCTCATAGATGATAATATGAGAACACTGACATTAGGGTCATGTCTCTTTAAGGACTGCTTATGCGTCACAATAGTTGATGTTAAGTTAATGTTTAGTATTAAGCAGGATAGACATATTTATCTCTGATTTCTTTAAATATTTGTTATTTACACTTAAAGGACAAGGAACTTAATCAAAAAATGAAATTCTTTCCATTTTCTGTTTATTTTAGTAGTCTGCATAGGGGACTGTGGAATGAGACTGTATCATGTGAAGTACTTATTTAAAAGGCAGTTACTTAAAATACTTATTATTTGGGAAAAAAATAACAACCTTTCTGAAAAGTATAAAGCTTGAAAATGAGTTCATTTTACAAACAATTGAATTAACTTTTTTCAGCAAACATTATAAGTACAAAAACACTAAGTTTCTCTAAGTTTCTCATGGTGCATTAAAACAAAATTAAATTACAATAAAGTGTGGAAAATGATAAAAGATAAAAATACGTACATAAGGCAAGATCCTGACTGAGAATCATCACCATACTTGGTTAGGTATAAAGTCCTGTGTTATTATGAATAGTTCAGGGTTACTTTAATGCCATCCACAAATAACTGCTGAAAATGCAGTTGTTTTTCTTCTGAAGTTCTTCCTGCAGCTGATTCCTCACTACCAACATCCTTGAAATTCCTCACTGTGGATCTGAACCTGCTGCTGCGACTATTCCATGCTGCCGGAGATGACTCCTCAGAATCTGATTCTTAGATTTCCAATCTTCCATCTTTAGGAAAAATTCAAAAAGCAACAAAAATATCTAAAAATGTGAAAATGTGACGTGACACGTAAAGAAAAGAAATATGTAGACATAGAAAAAGCTGATATCCCAAGCATATATATATGTGTGTGTGTGTGTGTATATATGTGTATATATATATATATGTATGTAAAATATACATATGTAAATCACACACCTCCTGTCGTAACAGCTGGTTATCCATTCTTAACCTCTCAAGGTTGTTTAGTTCATCTCCTAACCGGCTGTTACTTTGTCGCAGCTCCTGAATATAATCACAGGCTTTTGACAGGATGCCACCTTTACTCTGTAGAACAAGAAACACAGCAAAACCACAACTAATCAGATCTTCACTACAGCAATTAATATAAGACCATTAAGACAATATACAAGCTAACACATACCTGCCCTGTTTTAGTGGAATCCACGGGGCAGTCTGGAATCGTTTTTGAAAGCTGAACAATCCAGTTATTAATTTTGTCTCTGCGTCTTCGTTCAACTGCATATATGGAAATAATTACTTGCTGATAACTTACACAACTAAAATGTAATTATTAATCACCTTTCATTATAGCAATATAAAATCCTTACCTTCATTGTGCTGAGCTCGTCTCTTCTCATCTCGTGAAGTTCTTGGCGCCTCTGTCTTGCTGCAAAAAGGGAAAATTAAATTATAGCAACTGCTTTTATTCCATGAGTTTTTTAACCCATTAATTAATTTATTAACCACTTCACAGAAATACACTAGATAAATAAAGAAAAATTGAATGCTTGTACTGAAACCAAACTAATGCATGAGTTACTCAGTCCAGTCAGAATCTGGAAACATTTTAGCATTTTCTAGATGTGGTAAACTAAGCTGAGAGTACTATCATTTAACTGGTAGCTTAAGCATTATAGTCTTCTGTAAAGATTTGCGGGTGTAAAATGCTGTAAAAGGCAACATTACGCATTGTAAGCTTGTGTACGAGGTGCAATAGACCTCTGGTTGGCTCCAGTAAGGACCTCCTGTGGTGACATCATAACATACAACTGACCTAAAGTAGGAGTCAGAGAAACACATAAATATACACAATCAGGCCTGTTTCTTGCAGTGTATTAATGCTAATAAAACCAATTCAGGGCAAAAGTAATTTATGCTGGAAAAGGTCTGACAAAGTCTGACCTGCAGGGGCACTCTGACTGAGCAGAGCTTCAGAGGTCTGGACACCAGTCACCATAGTGCCTGTTGCTGCATCTGAGATAGTTGCAGGGTAATAAGTGTAATGAGTTTCTGTGCCATCTCCCTCTAAACCCTCTGACTGAGAAAACACCTGAAACACATCATATTTACATAATGTTTGTAATGTATGTATGTAAATATTACACAATTTTATACAATATTATAATATGTAAATAATGTTACACATAATATTTAAAAATACAACAGCAGAAGTTTGTGGAACAACACAGAAAAAGACTCATTTTTGTTCAGGTCTAATGTTATATTATTTCTCCACCTGTGTAACAGGTTGCGTTGTTGCGGGAAAGCCGGTCACCACACTAACGGCCGTTGCACCGTCTGTTTGAGCTTCCAGCTGTCCATCAGCAACCTGGATTACTCTGTATGTAACCTAAAGAAACGTAAGAAGATAAACTGTTATTAATATAATCTTTCAGAAACCTACTTGTCTTCAGAGGGTATCTAAAGATAAAAATGAGAGATCTTCTCTGAAACTCGCATTTGAAAGAAAAGGACTTAAATTGTAAGTTTACAGCTGCACTGTCTTGAGTGGACAGTGTGATACAGTGTAAACACGATCCAAAACGTTTGTGACGAATCCACATTAAGGGGTTGTCAGAAACTCATGACCACACTGCATTTGCAGCAGTGAAGCCACTATTCCGTTCTGATACATCTGGGACAACAGTGAAAGATATATCATGGATGTTGGAAGTTCAGTTTACAGCTCTTTACTACGCTAACAATTAGCACTAAATGTTCCTAAAACGTCACTTACTTAATTAGAAGGTTCAATAGTTTTATGTGTGCATTTTGTCATTTTATTGTGCTTTACCAACATGCAGGAACTTGTGATGAATGTTGTCATGAAATCAGATTCCCCCCCAGAAAATATGATCACAGGTAATCACAGTGAAAGTGATGATCTGTCTCAGCTGAACACTGGTGATTGGGATGGATATAAATGGGCCATAGGTTCTCACTTAAGTGTTTAAAACTTCCCCCCTCTTCCTCATCTCCTACCTGCCCTGTGGGAGGGTACAGCTCCCCTACCTGCCCCCCAGCTCCTTCCGTCTTGAAGAGATATTTAATCGGCTGCTCGGAGGAGAATGTAGAAGCAGACTGAATAGTTGTGATAGCTGATGGGTCCTCCGCAGTAGCAACTGCCCCTTTGAGTCAAACAGACATCAATTCTTAAAAACGTGTTAAATAAATGAAACAAAATGTTGGACTTTACTGCTTATTGCACTTTAGTACCTTCCTCGATGATTGGAACATTGATGTCAGGTTCAGAAATTTTCTGTTGGCTGAAAACGCAATATTTCACGACAAAATGCAGAAAATAAGACAACTGGAGTGTGTATATGTCGTTAATACAATTGTAGCAGTACAGAAATTATAATATGATTATTCATGTCGTTTATGAACAGTTACAGGAATGTTACCAACCCTTTCATATCCACAGTCAGTATATAACAATGTCTTCACTCCTTGTTGCTTGCACAGACCTTCACTGGGTCGAGTACAGAGCAATATGAAAGCAAAAAACAGACAATGTCAAAATGTCTCAGTTTGAAGATATAAAGCGTTGTTAACAGAACTTATAAATCGGGATCACTCCTTACATTTGTGTATTACACTGTAAATAATTATTTAATTTCAGTTATAAAATACTTTACAGGTATCTGGCTAACTAAAAACTACATATCACATTGATAATCCCTATAAATAGAAATATATCATATCTCTCAATAGAGAGGACAGCTTGCCATGTACCAGTTAGATCTGTTAGATAGGTCAACTAAATGCACCAAAAACAAAACGTGCATGAAAAAAACCGGCATCTAATTATAATTATTACAATATCGATCCTGAATGAAACAAAATAAACACTGAATCTCATTCACGTCTTACCTCTTAACGTTGTCGCGCCTTGTTTACAACCGCTGCAACCCAGACTTGTACGCGCGTGCGCACATAAAACACAGTGACGTCATTAATAGTAAACGCAATGAATCGTGTTGCGGCAAAATTGGTTCAAAGTAGACTTTCTCCCATCGCAAATAAGCGCCTTGTGCGTCTGACATGGAGAAATGGACCTTGTAACCTAGTTCAGGTGCATCTAAGGATATATAAACGGGTTTTAAACCTTTCTAAATTTTGAATCCAGTTGCTTTGAAACGCAGCACGGTTGCGACCCCTGCTGGTAACAAAACAGCATTTCATATGCAGCTGTATTACAAACATCACATTGTCAAGTTTTTATTTTAACGCTTGTGTTATCTTAAGGGTCAAAAATGACCCGTGACTGTTTTAAAACCTAGACATTTACAGAGTTTGCGATGAATGATGAGGTTGTTTCTTCATGCAAAATAGATTTAAGGATTGAAATTAAATTTAGCTGCTTATTTTAGAGGTTTAGTGAAGGCGGGTCATTTTTGACCCTTTGGACAATGGGAGTATACAGAATTCTAAGACCACACAAGGGTTAAGTTTTTATATAAAACATTTTTGTTATGCTGGTTGAAAGAATAATAGTCTTAAAAGACTAACAGACTAATAGTCTTTTAAACAAAAACACTTTTGGTTGTGCAGTAGCTTGGACAATACAATTAAATTATTGGCTTAATAAT
>JAZGTK010017568.1:0-12223 GCA_036877625.1 Ambastaia sidthimunki
AAGTCTGTGATGAACGTGTTGATACTCAATATCAGAGTCGTGTTGTCTCTCGCTCTTTAGGTTTGGCTCGGCTGATTTGTGTTCTCATCACGTTCATCTTATTGCTCACCTGGTGAGTGGAGTCAGTGGAGATTGTGACCTTCTCTTGCACGTGTGGTTTTGTGTCTGAGGGACCACAGGGACACATTTCTCTCTTTTACACCCTCACTGAGCTGACAGCTGGTGTCAGATAAACACCCGTCTGAAATAACATTTGTTTTTAACATTGATGTGGGTTTACACCCTGAAATTTTCCTATTACCTCTGGAAAAATAACATTGATTATAATATTACCACAAAATTGTTGTATAAATAAATATATTTTATGGCTGTGCATGTCATTATGAATGTCATGGGACATTTAGTGTCTTGGCAAAAAAGTGACATTTGCAAACAATGTTTGTTAGACCATTTGTGCATTAAATCTTCTGTAGTGAACGGGTTGCTTCCGTGACCTGTATTGTTATTGACTTGTGCAGATAAGGTGGAGTCCCGGTGAGGGTTATCAGCAGCTTCACTTGGCCCTGCTGCTGAGACGTCTGCTTTTTCTCCTGACTCCAAAACACCAGGTTCACTCTGTTTCTGTCTCGTATGCAATCCTGTTAAATGCTCCTCACAAGCATTTAAATAAACCACAAGTTCTGCAGAGTTCATCACCTTTGTCTTGATTCTGAGAACATTGATGACTTTGTTAGTTTTCTTTGGCCTAATATTGTTTCTCCTTCTCTCTCCTTCTCAGCTTATATAATTATTATCCGATATAATTTATTTATTATAATAATTTCTATCTGTTAATTTTTTTAACTATCTTGCATAATGTTGGCTTAATTGAGTTTTATTGGTCTTTTGGTATTGTTTTGAGTTGTAATATAATAAGTAAACAGTTTCTGTTGGATACCTGCTGATGTGTGTTTCTGTGGTGACATCAGATGGAGTTTGTGGAGCGTTTTCCTCCCTCTCAGGAGGAGAACCTGCGCGTGTGGCGTCACACTCTGCTCAGGTGTCTGTGCGCGGAGGCGCGGGTGCGAGTGGAGGCGCAGGTGCTCTGCAGAGCGTCTGAACTGCTGCAGGAGTGGCAGGACGGCGGCCGCAGGCTGGGAGACGTATCACCACTGGTGAGAGACCCGTCAAACCAGCTACACAAACTTCAGATCTTCCACAGAAAGCTGATCATTAGCYAMGRTTACGTCCAAAGTAGCRAATTTAATGCTTTCAGAAAACATAAAACCGCTTCTCCAACCACAGTTTATTGTATGGCTGGGAATTTGGGAATCTTGTGATCCAATATAAAAACAAAAGAAGAGAAGAGGCTCTGTGGCTTTCATTCTATCTCCATGTAACAGAATGACCTTAACCTTGTACATGCAGAGTGTGTCCTACCCAGTGTTCATGCAGTTTAGACTGATCATTTTCTTCCCATCTGGTCTCCTTAACTTTACCCCTGACACTCATAATTGTCTGTCAGTCAGTTATAGAGGAGGAAACTGAAATCTTGGATCCAGATTTAAGGTCAAAGGCTGTACATGTGCTTTATGCTACGACCTGACCCTGAACAAATTCTGATAAGGGAATGAAGTAGATTAAAGTTTTGATATCAAACCTGCATTTTCAGGGTCATGTATTGTGTTCTCAACACTTAATTGTGTTTTAGAATAGCACACACCCTGTTTATCAGCTCTTAAAAACAGCCTCGCTTATAAGACGCATATTTTAAGAGTTACTAAAAAAACAAACCCTTGTTTCTCTGTGCTTCAGAACCGGGTGCTGGCTTGTGTTCTGGTGGTGATGGGGGGAAATGACCTGCAGAAAGAATCAGAGACGTCCTGCGTGAAGATAATCTCTCAGATGTGGAGTCACATGTGTAGCAGCCAGGTGAGTTTTTACAGGTGGCATTAAGCACCTGCACAGTGAAGTTCAGCTGATTCTGAGTGGATTCCCAGCTAACAATCTTAGGTAGTAAGAATGTTTCTGTAACGTTTCCGTTAAGGAAACATTCATCTAGTAACAGAATTTTTAACTGAATTGTGTTATTGTTATTGCTTGGTTATAAAAACACTATAAAAACTTTTTTTATAAATTCTGTAATGTTTTTTAAAATGCTCCACCAACAACTTAAAAATAACCTTTTTGATATGATTTATAACATTAGGATTACATTCTACTGATGTCAAGTGCAAGAACTTTGTTGATAACTTTGAGAACGTTAATCAATGTTCTGAAAACGTTCCATATTAGTGGGATTTGTGTTTCTGATGATTATTGTATTGTTTCTTATGGTTCTCAGGTTCAGCTCTACCCTGTTCTCCAGCGCAGCGTGAAGTTGCTCCTCTCAATATCAGCTGCAGTAATCAAAAGTTTAGAGCCACATGTTATCGTTCAGGTGAACATGTGATATTACATTTAGTGTTTCATTTTACAGGAATCACTGGCCTTTAGTATGTTCAGTTATGACTCTGTCTTTATCTTAGATCTGTTTTTGGTCAAATTTTAGGCTGTTTCCTGTTTGAGTGGCTTGACTGTACAGAAATGTCCAGATGATCTGCTCTTAGAAACTTTGAAGTTTCTTGCCTCTATGGGAAAAATATATATTCCTCCCAATATCCAGGTATGAGTGTAGTGAGTTAATTGTTAGTGTTTTCTGGACAGGAAATGAGTCCCAGTCTGGTACTTATAAATGTGTGTGTTTGTGTGAGATCAGTCTCAGGTTTTGCCCAGAATAAGTGCCCTGTTTAAAGATCTCCTGACTCACCCGTCCTGCCTCATACTCCAGCATGTCCTGGAGGCCTTTGGCCTTTTCGCAGAGGTCAGAATTTCCCCGTTATGTAACATTTTAAAAGTATCAGTCAGTTTCCTGTGTTGTTAAAACTGGTTTAGTGAATCAGAAAACAGTGTGATTATACATTCTTTGAAACAACACAGAAGTGAAAAAAATCAATTAAGGAATATCCTGTAATGAAATGATGTGATAATGAAAATACTAAAAATAAAATTCATTTTTTTGCTTTGGTAAATAAAGTGATACCATTTATTTTAGTTCACATAAGATTTAGCTCTTTAAATACAGCTGTCTTTTGTAACTTTAAAGATAACCAACCATGAGGAGGTGATTTCTCAAACCTTGACATCAGAGGAGGTCAAAACCAAAGTGATCAATTTCCTGAGTAAGGTAAGAACTGAGAGATTCAGATTTTTGTTGTACTGCTTTCTCAAAAGCTCAATGTGTTGCTCTCCACACTACAGACGGTCTCACAGCAAGAGTCTGCGGGAGAGAGATTACAGCGTCTGAAAGAGGAAAAGACCATCACAGAGCATCACTGTGAACGACTGGAGAGAGAGAACAGCTCGCCCGCGCACACACCCTCTGCTGAGGAGGTGAGTGACGTCCACGTAAAAACACATGAAGACAGAAATCTGAGATTTAGTCATTCTCAAATTTGCTTTTTCTGTGCCAGCCATGTCCAAAACGGCCAAGACAAGAGACCAAAACAGAAGAGTACGAGCGATGCCTCCAGACAGCAGAAAGTGCTGTAAAGGCCCTGCGGTCAATTGAAGGGCCCGGCTGCAGCCCGGTACCACCGCAGTGGGTCAGGACCAGACTGGAGGCTCTACAGAGTCTGATTACTGAAATCAACACCACAGCAGCTCAACAGCCGTGATTCTTCTGAAACACCACCTCTACCTCTGACTGCTTTTAACAAGATTTACCACTAAACCCACTGAAATCACCTCAGACATTTGTGTGAAAGTCATGTAATGTAAGTCTGTATGGAAACTCTGTATGTCACTCTAGAGACCATTTAAGTGTTTATCAACTTTTGAAATTAAAAGCCAATTAATGTTCAGTAATGTCACAGATTCTAGCCAATGGTATTTGTTATTGCTTTGTTGACTTAACATAGTTCAGTATGCAGATATTTACAGATAGCTCTGATTTTCACTGGATAACACTTCATTCATTGTAAAGTTTGTGTGAAGTAAACATGAATTCACCAATTATTTCACTTACTCTGACATAATTTCCTTTTTGGCTGACTAGTGGTCAAAAACAGTTTTATTCAAATACATACCAATCCATTAATGTATATTTTTAAATGAATCAGAGTAGATCAAATACCGTAAAATCTTTTTATTTCATCAGCAGCTGATAATACAAATAAATTATATCAGGCTCTCACCCAGTTCTAGTGAACACAAAGTTTATATATTTCATCTCACGTTGAGGCTTTCTGTCCTTTAAGGCTCAAAATAAAAAGTATGGCACAAACAAAAAATGCTTAAACTGAACCGAGCAGATGTATTTCCAGGTCATGTACCCCTCAGTGTAACAGGACTGAAGGATTTGGCATGTTTTCATATCTTTGAAACTTTACACTTAGAGTTTACAGTAGCGGAACCATTACCATGGCAACCATAACTTGATTATTCTATTGGTTGGTGCACATTAAAATAGTCAAAACCCTCTTAATTTGCAGTATTTAAAATTAATAAATTTGTACATTAAATGTGGCCTTATGTCATTATGGCAGCATATGTAACTGTTTTCGTATGGATTATTATGGGATTTCTCTTCCTATGGCTTTCTGTAGAGGTTCACCAGGCATTTTCTTCTTCCCAGTTGAGGTCTTCATCACCCCAACCTTCTCCCTCTGTCTGTGAAGAGCAAAACAAAAGTTACTCAACCTTCACGTTTAACAAAACAACTATTTAGCATCAAATACGAGTCCATGTCAGCTCTACAGTCTAAAATGGCCTGATGACAAACAGGTGAACCTACCTCAGTTAAGTCAACTGCTGCAAACTTGGCTGTAAGGTTCAGTGTGTCTGTTGATAGGTCTACATTATCTGCTGTTGAGTGTCCTTGTGGTGTAGCTGTGATAGCTTCATTGACTGAGCTCTCCACAGGGAGCAGAAGAGACGAGGAAGACATCTTTATATCTGGAACCATATCTGCAAAGAAGTCCAGCTCTGGGTCTCGCTCTGGTTTCTTCTTCACTGCTATGGTGAACTCCTCTCCGAGACCTCCAGCTCCATGGCTTTTGATTGTAGTTTTAGACTTGGGCTCTAATGCTAAACTTGTCTTGCTGGGTTTGAGGGTGTTGGATCCCTGATCCCAACCTGTGTCCCATGAGGCATGGTTATGGTCTGAAGAACTTTTCACACCAGGGTTCAGTTGAAGTGCTTTAGACCGCCTTGGAGTTCCAGCACTAGGTTCAGATTTAGATAACTCAGTGCTTTTTGTTGATGTCTTTGGTACAGATATCGGTAGAGGAGCGGAAGGTGATTGGTCTGAGGTCATTTCGGAGTCCTCAAAATCATCCCACGGTTCCTCACTCTCGTTCCCAGTTTCGGCTGATATGGCGGAGCTGCTCTGGTCTGGGACACCCGCGGACCGAATGTTGATTTGGACCGACTGGCCCTTTTCTTTTTCTGCTTCTTCTGGGTCACTCCAGTTGGGCCAGTCTTCATCAGATCTCACAGTTTGTGTGCCCGTTCTGAACCCGTTCAACGGGAACGAAATGTTCCTGCTAACCACTGGAAAGATCAGCTGATTTAGAACAGTTTCACGTTCCAGAAAGCACAAATATATCGTTTAGGAACATAACAATGTGTCTAATGTCAAAATTGTAGCTTAGTTCTGAATTGTGTACTGTTAAAAACATACCTGGCCTCTCTGCTCCTGTGTGCTGCCCAGTGCTCTTATCAGTTGCTTGTAGCGAGTACATATTTTCTAAAACCACTTTTTTGTCCTCTGAGCCCTTAGGAAACAGATTTAAAACCTTTGGAGGCTGTGAGATGTGGGGATGTGACGGGCCAACAATATGTACAGGAGATGCTGCAGAGAAAAAACTTGTAGTTCAGTTGTGTGCGCATAACAGATTAAAAAATAAACTCATCTTGTGTATTCACTTACATTTGTCTCTAAATATACATTTAATCATTCAAAATGTTGTGCATTCAGTCGCTCTTTATGTTTATGTATCAATGATGTTTAATTAATGCCGCAGCGTCCCCCAGTGGCCAGTGTTAGTATCACTGACAGTGTTTCGCTCCCATGTGATATTTTATGTGTCTTGCAGAGCTTCAGTGATAATTGTGCCACACAAATGCTATTGTTAAAAGTCTCTGCTGGATTTGATTTATAAATGTGTGTGTACGGAAGACAATCAGGCTGTGAAAGTCTAAAAATAGCAAAGAATTGACGCAGCTGTAGTGTGAAATTCTTGTCAAATAAATCACAACAGTTAATGCATTCACTTTGGCGAACAGTGTCTTACTTTCTGGGGTGACCTCGGTGGACTTGGTGAAGTTTGGTGTAGTCCGTTTAAAAACTTTGGTCCTCTCCCCTCCGACAACAACTTGTGCGCCTAACAACGGAACGAGCACGGCCAGACTCTGTAGCGTCATGGCAACAAGTGAGTCATTCGTATCTCTCATTCCCAGCAAAACCTGCCAGTTAAAGCACAAGAAACATTAAGCGTTATCATCCTCAAAACATCCTGAACTATGATTTTAGCATTAGTAAGCCATTAACATACAAAACCGAGCTTCTCAAAGTACCTGAGGAAGAATCTGGTTTTTGAGTTCCTCATGTGGGAAGAACTCGGCGTAGACATGAATGTGGGAGAGAAGAACTATCCTGACATGCTCCTCGTTGACTTTAAAGAGTTTGAGGAGCTGAGGAACCACATATCTCCGGTACAGAGACATAGACAGGAGACACTCCTCACCGGTGCCAGTATTAGAGTCTGTACATCAGAATACATCACCACTGGCATAAATGTTACTAAACACAATAAGTATCTCCTGGTCACTTTATTCCAGCACCTTCCACAATCTTTTTCTTAGCGAACTTGAACCTCAATCTGACCTTTTGTGAATTTATCACCCTGTGAATGTTATTTAATTTATCCAATTCAATTCTGAATGTCTACTGTCTTTACCTTGCTTAGGCCTTAGCAGGTGAGGCAGAAAGCTTCTCACAGCCGTGGGCTCAGCAAACACCAGAGAATTTAGCAGTTTAGGAACCAGACGGGTAGCAATTAACTCCTCAGGGAGATTCTGAACTCTGTCTAAGAGGAACCTGCACAAACACATGGATGTTAATCACAACATGAGTCACGAATTGTGATGTCACACCACAAGTAATCACAATTCTGGGCTCTTCAGACACGTGGCTCTGAGAGAAAAGCAGCAATATGGTTTTAAGTATTTCATGATCATTATGTAACAATGTTTGTTAAAGTTAATGAACGTGCAGTCTGGCTTTCGTGATGACTTAATCAGATCATCATCTGTCAAACCCAGGAAAGAGCTAAAATTGGAGAAGACACTGTGTTTAACTTCACAAACAGCACTTTAATCATTTCCAGCTAATCTAAAGCAGATTTCTACCAGAGTTTATGAAGGACCTGGAAGTCTTGTGTCTGAAAACAGTCATTTAATTTATTTGAGACGAAAACTTACTTAAAGAATTCATTCTTCTCCTCTTCAGTTTTTAGGGTCAAACTCTTCAGAAAATTCACAACGTCCAAGAAGTCATTTCTACAAGAGTTAAATATTGTTTATGTACCCTATTTCATTACATCAAATACACTGAATAGAGGCTAAATTAACCTGTCAAACTAAAATTAATTTTAAAAGTCACTCTTAACTAGAAATTGTTGGTTTTAATGCTGAAGTTGTCAAAAGAGATTGAAGTAAACCTGAAAAACTTGTGGGTCAGCAAACTGCTGAGAGATGGTCGAGACGTGGGCTTGGGGGTCAACAGGCTGACCTGCAGCGTGGTCTTCAGACTCTCCAACAAATCATCTGAGACTGAGACAGAAGTTTTGGGTGGAGGACCACGAGATGTTACGAAAATGAGGAACAGACATGGAAAAATAACGTTACACATGGAAAAAAAAGAACATGATTGGAAAAACATACAGTCGAACGATTGCGAGAAAGAGTGAGACATATGGTTTCGGTTAAGCTGTGCTTTCAGAAAAAAACATCATAAACGCCAAAATGTTGCATCAACATTACTGTGGTCCCCCTGGATCACACCGTTCTTTTTATTACTACACGCTACGAATGGAAACTTGTCTTTAACCGCCTCTGACATGTAATAACTTCCTAAATGCTGTTGTCAGACTAATAACAACTCAGTCACAATGTCTAAAAAAAACAATAATCATAATTCAAAATCATTGGGGGCTTAGCAACAGCCACAACAGGAAGAACTATAGACACACTCAGCTGACTTTACATGTGTCTGCTGAATTAAGAGTCACTGACCGTGTCCCGTCAGCAGCGGAAGGAGAAGCTCCACCATCACTCCAAATGAGAAAGCATCCCGGGAATGGGCGTGCTTGTCGGGAAGAGTTTTGAATCCTTCTAGCTGAAAAAAACAAACAAAAAAACACAAATTATTACTGAGTCACTGTGACATAACTAAGATCAATGGTTAAACGGATTAAACGCTAAACTTTTCTACCTTCTCCTCGGGGGGAACAGCATCACTTTCTCTCACATTCTCGATGCTTTTGAGAAACTGGAGAGAAATTTAAACAGTTGTGAACTGTCTCCATATTCGTAGTAAAGCTATAACCGTTTTTAACCATGAAAATAAAGGGACAGCTCACCCAGAAATGAACATTTTTTTCATCTTTTACTCATCCTCATGTCAATCCAAAACCTATATGACTTTTATACTTCTGAGGAACACAAAAGATGAGATTTTGTAGTAACCAAACACTGGCACCCATTGACTTCCATTATATGGACACAAAACCACAAAGACATTTCTTAAAATACAGGTTTGGAATGACATGAGTGTCAGTAGAATGGAATGGACGGAAGAATTCTCATTTTTGTGTGAACTGTCCCTTTAATATAATTAATTAAGCAATTCCCAGACAGATTCTAATAAAAGTGAAAATTATTTGTTTTACATCCACAGTTTTTTCTTCGTTTTTCCGAAATGAATGAGCTATGGAAGTCACCTCTGGTGTCGCTTCGGAAAACTTGCAGACTGTCTCCATCCCGCCAAGTTTCCAGTGACCATCTTCACTGACAAAAACTGAGGACATGCAAACATTGTTGTGACTTGATTTGCCCTAAGAGACAGAAATAGAAACAATAGCGCAGTTACAACAGCCGTGTGTTTGCTTCAGTTATCTAACGAAAACATGTTAACAGCGATTGTTACCCTGTCGTGTAGAAAGACCAGAGCCTGCAGCAGATCATACAGGCCAGCACAGAGCTCCTCTGCTGTCAGATTGTCTATCACCCGCTCTAAAGGCCGAACAGGCTCAGTTACTAAATGAATACCTCCATCCTGAACTGAGCAGGACAGGAAGCGAAGGAGACACGGATGACGAAGAGTCTTCAGGTGCTGTCACGGAAGGTGTGGCAAATTTAATTCAGTTGAATTCAAAACACAGGCTAATGTTTCTGTTTTGTTCACTTTTACCTTGGCAGCTTTACTGACTTTATCTTCATTGTCTTGCTTATGCACGAAGACGGAGGCGGGTTTGCCGTCCCTGAGGAGGGCGGAGAACATGGTAAGACCAGACGGTAGAGTCAGCTGTGGCTCCTCCAGCACACAGGTTGGCAGAGCGCTGCTCTCCGCACCCATCTTTACACTGAGATGTTTTATCTGCGCTGTCAGAGAGATGAAAACATCAACATGACATTTTTTGCTGTGTTTATCAATAAGGGGGCCCGGGGCCCACCACAAACGTCCAAGGGGGCCTCAAGATGACTTAAAGGTATTAAAAATAAAACAAAACAAGCATGGAAATATGCCAAAACAATAAAATAAATCAAGATATTTCACATTTTTTAATGCTTATGTCTTTCTAGTTATGAAAAAAAGAATATTATTGGATTAGAAACTGGACAGAAATTGTGAGAGGTTTGGAGGGTGTTGATAGTCTGTCATCAGCACAGATTTCTCATAGTCAAGAGAGGTATTGAGACATTATTGAGACAGTTTCCTCTGACTTGAGCAAAACAGCACAACGTTAGACCTGGTATTGAAATGATCAATTCAGTTCTGAAGTCAGTTTTCGGTTTCAAGGCCAATATTATACATATACAGGAGAATAAATGGTCACTAAACGGGTTTGCATATGCTTGCAAAGCCAACCTGGCATTTAATCTCCGGACTACAGATGACAGACACAACATGTCTCTAATGAATCAAACAAGCTCTTTACTACACTGCTGTCGGGAAATGTGTTTATTTGCGGATCTGAAGAGCTGTACAGCGATCACACTACCTGTGTGTCGGTGTCGCCTCGCAGGAAGCGAACTGCTTAGGAAAACCAGTTTCCCTTTCCAGCAGAAACCATGACTGCCAAACACCTCAGCCAGCGTTTGCTTTAACCTCGATCAAATCTGTTGCTCCAAACACATTTTCTCTAGCACAAATTACTTATTTTGACAGACTTTTGACATCGATCGTGTATTTTTAAACTGGCACAAGGCACGACTTCCTGTTCGCCAACCGTAAACACCGGCTCTTCCTGTTATAGATTTGGACGAAACCACTGCGAAAGCTTTTGCTTTGCGGGGGTGATGATGTTACTTAACAACATAAGGCGATGGACGTTTTGAAACTGAATTTAAAATGTGTGGTTTAAGCAATAAAATATAAAATATTTATATATAAAGTGTTGTTTTAATTTCACATGCATGCAACTGTGAAGTGTTGAGTATACTGTATGCATTACTTGATTTGTATCCCCCCCTATATATCGCTAGTGGTGTATCTGTCGGTGGTGTGATTTTGATAAAGCATCTCATCCTAACCAATTTCAATCTTTACTTTTTTCTTAATGTTATGAAAAAAATGTATAGACTTTTACACCAAACAGAATAATTTATACTGTATGACATGTTTCATGAACCCTGCGTCAAAAAAACAACAACAAAAAAAACCAATGCCTATATATTAAATAAAATAATAGCAATTTGACAATAAACATCCCACTTTACATTAAAAGGAAAAGATAAAATAAAGTAGAAAACTGTAGGTTGTGTACAAGTGGTTTACTATTAACTAGTCTTTTGAAAACACCCCCGCCGCACACATGCACACAAACACACACACGCAAAAAATGACGCAAAGTCACATATGAGCTCATTGTCAACTCTCAGTTATACAAAACATACAAAATTATTCACCTATGCTTTATTTCAAATCGTTTTAGCATCATAACTTCAGTGTGGACAGGACTGTGAAAATAAACACTTCTGAGGGTCAACAGCCAACATTTGTCCTCACACAGACCTGAAATTACGAAATACTCTATAGTTACCCCTCAAAACAGCTAGTTAGACTTTGTATCCTCTTTTTAACACATCACACAGGAAAAAGACGCATATTAGGCATCTTTAATATCATGGTCAAAAATACCTAGTTAGTTAACTAACCTAAAACACAGATTTAAAAAGTACACTAACCAACCAGGTCCAGATCCGGTCAACTTAAGGTAAATGTTAACAGATACTATTACGAAAGTTAGTTTTCACTTATAGGACATGTGTTTTAATCAAACTTGTTAAATGTCATAAATGCAGTAATATCAATTTATAAGACTAACGGGAATTAGTGCCATTGGGAGCGTCTATAATAAAGTTAAAGTATATGTCTATAATAAAGTTGCTTAAACAAACAGGATTGCATTTTTAATATTTTTATTCTTTAGCACAGGCCATAACTACAGCATTTTGAGTATGAATAATCTGAGCAAACTGTGTAAATAAATGTTTTAACTGTGAAGAGAGAAAGTTAAGAAGTCACCGCACCCTCACAAACTAGACGATTACTAATTCAGCACTGGCTGTGTAACTGGATGCGACCCAAGAGAGCAACACCAACGCTTTCTGCCTCTATATAAACGCTTTCTGCCTCTATATAAACGCCAAGTCTTCCCAGCAGGTGAAAGAAACGAAGACAATTACATACTTTAATCGTTTAGTTTGTGAAATATTCGCTGCCATTCGCTGCATCAACTTTTTTCTCTGTGATGAGTTCAGAAGTAAACAACTGAGATGGCAACATATCTGTCTGTTTTCCTGCTGTTTGCATGTGTCTCCTTAAGCCATTCAGATCCAAGTAAGTCAGTATCTATCTATCTATCTATCTATCTATCTATCTATCTATCTATCTATCTATCTATCTATCTATCTATCT
>JAZGTK010017569.1:0-12223 GCA_036877625.1 Ambastaia sidthimunki
AGAGAGAGAGAGAGAGAGAGAGAGAGTTTGAGTGTCTGCAATCATGACCAGACGGTTCAGTGTCTGTCATCCAATCACATTCAGACCCATTGAGATATCTTGTATAACAGCCTGATTGTGTGACCAGGGCTCGTCTCATTCTTTGATTGGCTTATCCTAAAATCATCGTGATTGGTTTAAGTTGAATCACTGTTGAACATTGTGAAGGGCATAAAATAATGCAGTTTAAATTTCTAATTGAAAGGAAATTAAGAATATTACTTTTGACAAGTGTACATTTTATATGCTGTGAAATGAAGATTTGTTATCTTAGCAGTCTAGAAAAACGTTTTTATTATTGGAGGTCATCATGTTGAGATCATATGTTCCACTAACATCTTCAGAATAACGTTTTTAACGTATATGATGAAACATTAAAAAACATTCTTCTAACATTACTGCAAAAACATTTCACTAAGAGAACTTTAAGATAACTTTTTTGAAAACATTTTGAGAGAACATTAGCCAGCGTTCTAGGAACTTGTTACCAGAGTAGATCTTTGTATCTGTGTAGTTCTGTACTGTACGGCATCAATCAGTTTACATCATTCAAGAATGACTGTATTGTGTAAACCCTCATATTCACCATCATTCTGGTCCAGCACAGAACATCACGACTTCTTCCCATCCAGCAAAAGGAAGCGTTCAGAAAACAGCCCTTTACACTCAACTATAAAGTCACAGCTATGAAATCAGATGTGGATGAAGATCAGTTAGAAAGGAGCTTTAATTAAAATTACACCCTTCCCCAAGATTTCTGATAGACTCACTGCTGCCTGATTGTGAGTTTGTTTCCCAAAAGACTCGCGCTGATAGAAGCTCCTTTCAGATCCTTCATGATTACATCACATGATTACATCATACACCTCGCTTTTAGTGCTCAGAGCTCTAAATAAAGAGTTTTACATTTAACCCAAAAATTAACAATCGGTTTTTATATACTCACGCTTGTGTCATTTTAAACTGGTATGCTGTTATTTAAAGCTACAATCTGTAACTTTTGCCTCTCTGTCGCCATCTCTGTTTGAAACATGAAATTGCAGGTTACTTTCCTTTAATGTATGTTAAAGTCAAATGAAGCTAAACTGACATTTCCGGGGAAATCTGACTCAGCATCTGTTCATATTATTAATCATTAATCATTATTATAAACTTACAGTTGTGAATCTGGGTGAGGTAAGAAGACCATTTTGAACACTGATCTGTCATGTCCTTGCTCAATAACTTGTTCATTTTTAACCAAAAAGTGCAGTTTTAAGTTCATTTTTTAAGTTCCAATACAGGTAAAGCACATAACATTGTGCATTTATATTTGTGTTATAAAGCACAGACTCTGACATGCAGAAATGTTTTTAACATTTTTTGACACAATGCTGTCGTTTCTCTAATAGGAATGCGTCAGGGCAACGACATCGGCACGTCTTATCGATCAGCCATCTACACGTACACCGCCGAGCAGCTGGACCAGACGCTGCGCTCAAAGAATGAATATCAAAAGGTATCATAACACCACCCTTTTATTTCCTCACCTCCACACATGAAGTGACACTTCTAACAAGCCTCGGGTGATCTTTATAGCTTTAAGAATTTTTGGAGTACAGGCCCTGATCCCCAAGGGGACGTTTAGGAGGGACACGTGTTCAGAATCGCAGCTCTCCACGGTTCCTACTCAGCTTGATAACCTGTGACTTCATACCAGATGAAACATGTTTCCTACAAAGCAGTAGCGATCTTACACATTAAACAGTAATTCTGTTTGTCTTTTGGACAGCTTGGAGAAGGGAGGCTTCAGAAGTTCAAAGCCTTCCGGAGCGGAGCTCGATCCCAGCCTTATGCAACATGCATCGTTTTTTCTAGAATTGCGAAACGTCTGTGTTTGGCTCTCAGTGCTGCAATGCAATACAAACCTGCATGCCCCACCCTTGCAGTGGAAGCGAAGCCTGTTGGAACAATAGAGGGAGAAGAATCGAATGAGGTTCCTGCAGCTGATAATCTTCCTCTGTAGTCTCATTTTCTTTCTTGAAATCCTTCCCCTCCCTCGTGTATAATCACCCTCAGCTTCTGACGCCGCTTTCCTTCCGCATTCTCGTTCCCTCAGATCGCTTTTCTGTCTGAAATAAAATTACAAGCCGTGTGCTACCCGTCTCACCGAACAGTTTTAGGCTGTAAGAACGTTTCCCTAACATGTCCATTAAGTAACAAAAATGGTAAAAGCGTTATTTTGAACATTCAAAATGTCCAGTTCTTTAAACGTTGTATTGACATTACTGCTTGGTTGGAGGAATCGTTTCCTCCGTTTTTAAAACATTCCACTAAGAACTTACGAATAAAGTGTTGTATATAATGTTAAAAAAGTGGTATTAACATTATTGCAAGAACGTTTTGATAACATTAAGAGAACTGTAGCCAGTGTTCTGAGAATGTTTCCTGTTAGCTGGGGTGGTGAAGATATGTTTGATGAGATAACCTTGACTGTGTCTGTGTCCTCTCTCAGTTCCTCTCATACATCACGTCAGTCGTATCTCGGCTGCTTTTGTGCCGAACGATTTTTGCAACTTGTCTTTTCTACATCAGACTAGTTTAAATGAATGGCCAGGAAGTCTTTATGGAGCTGCGCTGTTGCCAAAGCGTTACATTTTAAACGAACACTGAAACACAACGGCCAATATCTTTTCCTGTGATACGTTTGGTATCTCAGCAACTAATTCTACAGGAAAAGCAGATCTCACTGGACACACACACACACACACACTAAACAGTTACAATTATTTTATTATTACTTTGGAAAGCATATTTGTTGACCTTCACTTGCAGAATTATTTTTGAACATTTGAGGACAAAACTGAACGAGTTAAAAGGATGTTTTTTCTCTCTGTGTTTGAAAATTGGGACGCTCTAAACTTTTCCAGTGTTAATTTATGTTGATTTTTGAAATTTTATAATGGAAGTGAGACTCATTACGGTCTGTTGATCTCAAATGTTTCTGTGTGAGTTTATAGAACGGTGTGTTTTTATTTAAAGATTTGTCCGGATTGACTTTAAGCTAGATCCCTGCACATCTTATTTGTCCTACAAAACCTCTTTCTAGCCTTTCAGATGACAGGAGTTTGACCCTGTGTTGCCAGATCCTTTTACAAGTAACCCTGCGTGACAAAACAAGCAACGATCCTCACGTAAATAAGTTGTCGTATGTTAGTCGACGTGTTTTTGGATGAACAACAAATTGCTTAATCTGATTTATTGTAGCAGTAACTTGAAAAAAATGAAGGCAAAATTGCATCTGTACATTTAAAAAAATAATTAAGCATTTAGAAAACAACATGTTTTACACATACAACTGGCCATCTAAACCAACGAATAACACACTCACATGTCTGTGAGAAAACATGAAAGACTTTAATGTGTTATAGGATGAGGGGGTGTAGGTGGGGGTGGTTAGGGGCAAAAAATGCAGTAAAAAGAGAAAAACTACAGCGATTAAAAATACTGTTGTATAGACTGTGGCTTAGACTGTAGGTGGGATATTCGACAGCAAGCAAGCCCCCCCAAAACAGACACCTATAATAAGTGGACATGGCAACACAGGTCTGTACTCTGTCAAAGAAGCTTTTAGCTAAATCTCACAGGCTCACAAACGCCCCCTACTGGTCATTCTGCCTCTTCATTCGTATCTGTGTCTCTGTAATCTTGACTGTCTCACTTACTCGCTCCATCCTCCATTGTCTGTTCTCTCTCTCCACCCACTCCACCCCCCGCCGAGCCATCTGCGCTTCAGCAGGCCCTGTCTCCATGGCAACAGGGGAGGCCGCGCTGCCTCCTATTGGCCGGCTGCCCAAACGGAGAGGCTGCCGGGGGTCGAAGGTCATTTGTAGAGTGCCGCCTCGCTGGTGTTCTAATCAGCTGTTGACCCCAAGCCACAATGAAATGAGTGTCAGAAGACAAGAGGTTAATAAAGGTTGCTCTGACTGGCAGCTGGGTCCATTCTGAGTGAGGGACAGGAGGTGTTTGTGGGGGGTTGTTGGCTTGGCCGGGACGGTGGGGGAGATGGGTGCAGATCTTGGGTTGGGGGTCTGTCTGTGTTGCGTAAGGGAAGATTTGGTGTGACCATAAATCTTGACTGCAAACTGCAAGCTTTGAGTTGTTTCTTTAGGATTATAGTGTCTGTTTTTATGTTGGCACATCCCAATTCACAATAAATAAATAAACAACATTTAGACTTGTGCAGTCTTGTCAAACTGGAAACCTGAATTATCGACTGAACTATTAAGTTATTTTAATCCTTTCTTTTGTCCCAAGTTTGTCAGCCATTTTTAATTACACAAGATACAATCAACAGATACAACCGCAAGAGAAAATTATAAAATTTAAACAGGTAAACAGGTAAAAGAAATACTGCACCTTTCTAAAAAATACATCCAAAATGACATCATACAAGCGGGTTATAAAACAGTACATTTTAAGGTTCTACCTAAATTTTGCAGTTGAAATTATGGGTGCTTGAGGCAAAATTGTACCTCAGGAGGAGAGAGACTTGTGTGAAATGTCAAATCTTTACCTCAAACAGGGCAGCGAGGCAAACGTGGTGAATATTGCAAATTTAACCGCTAGTTGCTAGGCAACCATACATCCCATCCATGCCATAATTACACAAAATGCAATTAGCTGCATATTCTTCACGCACGAGTTTGCCAAAGAATAACAAAGTTATATCTGTTTAAACTGAGGAAAAAGCAGAAATATAACCAGACTGGATAAAATACTAGAACATGAGTTTACTGAAGTCTTGTGTTACAGTCACAAATCTTTGTCTCGTTTTAGCTGGAAACAAACAGACAGTCACAGTACTGACCTAGTGTCAGTCTACATAGATTTTTACAACATTTATTTATTTAACTTTTTTTATTCAACAAAAAATATACATTGTAGCCAGTGAATAATTTCTTGGTTATATCTGAAGCTCACTGTAATTCATTTTATGATCTGTTTCAGAGTAGCATCGTGTTACTACAAATATAAGCAGCCACAAGGGGGCGCTGTGTCCTGTTCACAGGGGGTCTCAGTCTATACACCACCACCCTCTCTTTGTGCTCATGTACTCTCTCTCTCTCTCTCTCTCTCTCTCTGTCCTCACGTCTCAAGAACTTGGTGTGGCATGTTCTCATCTATTAGCATCTCAATTAAGGGCTAACAAAAGACAGGTTTTTTCCTGCGAGGGCTGCACGTGTGTGGTTTAGCCAGACTGCATGTGCCCCGAGCTACATCCAGGTGATTGACTGCACAGGACCAATTACACGTCTCCATCAACTTCTGCAAGAACTCACAACAGCCTTAATTAGCCGCCGCGGTCCGTCTCTGTTGAACGCTAGTGCAGCTTCAGTCGCTGTCTCTCGTGGGTCACATGGGCAGTATTTCGAGGGAGCAGGTGTAACACACGTATTTTTTGAGACTTGATGAGTTTATGCCTTGTTGGCTTATAAAACAGCGCATTGATTCTTTTTAGTTTAGTTTAAGTTAGTTTAGTCAAAAAGAAGCGCATTATATTTCTAGAGTTCTGTGAATACAGTTCATTTGTGCTTAAAGTTGATGTCGACATATTTTGTCACCCACGGTCTGCACCAATAACACAGTTGTCATTGATGGCTACTCCCCGACTAACAATTTTGGTTTGTGGAACGTTTTCCCAATGTTTCCATTAATAATAAAAACGTTAAAAACGTTATTTTGACATTCTAGGAATGTTCAAAAATTTTTCAGATGTTGTATTAGCATTTAACTGTTTAAAATGTTTTAACTTCAATGTTTTAAAAATGTTCCACTATCAACTTTTTTCTAACATTACTGCAAAGCATCTGAACAGATCAGTGGGAGGAATTTTAGAGAACATTAGCCAACATTCTGAGAACGTTCCTTGTAAGATGGGTAGGACAGACTGAGAGAATGAGATTCAGATTTCAAAAGACCAATAAGAATAAATCCAATGCGGAAGGCGACCAACGTGATTGGATGAGTATTTTTCTTGGTTTCTCCATCTGTCCGAGGTGTCAAATATACCTGAGTGTCACAAGTCTCATTATAGAGTGTGTGTGTGTGTGTGTGTGCGTGTGTGTGACTGCAGGCCATGCGTGGGCTAATTAGCTTTTCCCCCGGCCGCTATGCTAACGCTCCCGTTATTTCCTGACCAGTTTGCCAGGCCGGCACCCATCTTCCCCTCCCTCATGTGTGGCCGTTCTAAATGGAGACTCACTGCATGCTGCTCCCGGTATCCTAATGTACCCGAACAGTTGGTTTAACAAACACCGCGCTGCCAACCATCTGCCGGCCAAATCTGTCTTCAAATTGCTTTAGTAACAAACTGAAGTTTCTTTGCTCATCCAGCCTTTCTCAGTGTGCTGCTCTGTTCTTCCTCAGCCCTGCCCTCTCTTATGCTGCCCTTGTCAAAAAGATTGTCATCTACTCTGTTCTGTTGTCATTTCTTTGTCTTCTCATTTCATTCTTCATCTTGTTTTTTTCTCATTTTGTCTATTTTCATCTCTTATTCTCATCTCATCTCATCTGTTCTCCTCTCATCTCATCTCATCTGTTCTCATCTCATCTGTTCTCATCTGTTCTCATCTCCTCTCATCTCATCTGTTCTCATCTCCTCTCATCTGTTCTCATCTGTTCTCATCTCCTCTCATCTCATCTGTTCTCATCTTTTCTCATCTCCTCTCATCTGTTCTCATCTCTTCTCTTCTCTCTTCATCTCTTCTCATCTCTTCATCTCATCTCATCACTTCTCTCTTCATCTCATTACTTCTCTCTTCATCTCATCATCTCATCTCTTCTCTTTTTATCTCTTCTCATCACTCTGTTGTATTTTACATCTCATAGTTACCCCACCCTCACGTATTTTACACATTTCTTCTCGTTAATAATGTCAGATACGGCTGTGTCATCTGCAGCATAATAAACCTTCTTCCACCATCAAGAAGACAATAGACCTTATGCTGCATCCAGTTACAACAACTACTGTTTCCAGATCAGTTGCTCTTCCCTCCGTCTGTAGCGTTTGCTTTCTGTTTTACCATCTGACCGCTGATCCCGTCTCATTTCCTCCTCTGCAGATGATCCAGCATCATTTTCTGTGATGATTCACATGAGACCTCAGCAAATGCTATAGAACAGATTTTTGGCACTGGTGTGTTGATGGTCCTAAACATCATTATGGACAGAAGCAAAGTGCTGCCAGAATGTGAATAATGCCACATCAGTGCCAACAGATACCTTCTCAAAGACACAGAGGTCACACAAGTTTCTGCACACAAAGCCGTTACCAGGGAAACACTTTTACTCTACAATGCACAGATAACTCTGAATGTGTGTGTGGATAATTAAATGCATGTTTGATATATTTTTAATAGAATTATGTATCTTCAGTGCTAAAAACAACAGTGCCATAACCAGCCCAAGGTTGACTGATCTTAGCTGGTTAGTAACTGGTTTAAGCTGGTCTTCTAGCCTGGCCAAGCTGGTTTTAGCTGGTGGGTCAGGTGGTCTTGCAACCTGACTGGCTTAGACCAGCCTGACCAGCTAATAAAAGTGGACAAAACCCCTTTAAAACCAGCCTGCTAACTAGCTTAGCCAGCTAAAACCAGCCAACCAGGTTAGACTTAGACTAGCTATTGATGCAGTACTTGTTGTTGTATTTTTGTCTTTGTGGCCTGAAGTCAAGGCCAAGTTGAGGAGCCAAATGGAGGAAAAATGTTGGTTTCTACTACAGAAAACAAAGACTTGGCTAATGTCTGCTTTTTTACAGATGCAGCTTGAACCATGTCTGAAATTTAAAGGATTTATTTTGTATTTGTCACTTTTAAAAGATTTATACTCTGCCTCTAATATCCCTCTCACTAATTTGATGCCGGCTTTTTGACACCTAGTGTATTTTTTCACTTGCCCTCTAATTTTACAGTTACCTTGCAGCCCGAAACTGCCTCACCAAAAAACGACTTCTTATCAGTTCCTCTCACATTTCTTCTTCTGCTTAACCAGGACATGCAGGTATTTGCATACCAAATGACTGCGCTGTCTGACATGCAAATTAATTAGTCTGAATTTTATGCATTTAGCGGCGTGCAAACAAAACACAGTCACCAAACAGCTCAGCACCGCAGCGTCGCATGTTTCAGAGTCACGCTGCAGACGTTGGACTCCTGACATTTAGAGCAACTGAGAGATATTTTAGCATTAGCATGAGGCTTCATCTCATGGCTTTCAGTTATGATTGCTGCTCTGGTCCTGAAGATTAAAATGTTTAAGTTATTTAGATTATAATTTATTTCATAAAATTGATCTGAAGTTAAATAAATTAATTTTATGTTCTCAACATCAAATAAAATTGCTGAGAACAGCATGCAGATTTTCATATCGTTTAACCTACACTGGCCTACAGTTCACAGAAATCAGTTTTATAGTTTACTTTATGAACATTTCTGAGGTTTAATTGGGGCTACATTTTGTTGTGTTCTGTCTGTGTGATTTGTTAATTGTTGGTTTGTGTAGACATGAATTTGTTAATTTTCTTTTTTTTTTTTTACGTATCCCACTAATAAACTGACAGGTCCTGCTAAAGATGCAACTAAACCCATTTTTTTGCCCATCTTACAAGCCATAAACCATTTTTTGATTTCTTGTAACTTAATGTAGAATCTAAGTAACATCATTTTGATGGAGGTTCGAGCTGAAATTTCTCTCTTTTTCCGTCAAACAGACTAAAGTGTCACATGTGGTCAGCGCTGACATCATCCATCACAGAGTCAAGCTAAAGGTCTTTGTAGAACTCCTCTTCAGTCTTTGAACTACACAAGCTGCGCGCGAGGTCGTTCAATTCTGGCCCTGCGCGTTTGTCTGGAGATGAAGCGCAAATTGTGTTTGCCTAGCCTCTTTGTTTTGGAGGACTCTGAGTCCCTGTAGGCTTGCGACCCCCTTTTTGAAAGCGGGTGACTCAAGCATCACTCATGGGTGGTTGAACCGCAGGGTCCCTGGAGGCAGAGTGACCCCTGACCACAGGCAGCGTGTGGTATAATAAAGATCTGATTAAATAAGTGAACGAATGAATAAAAGATTTAAGCTCGGGGTAAAGAGAGGACCTCGTCCTCCCAGTGTCTCTGAGTTGAGCTGCTTCTGTGTCTCTTCTGATTAAAGTAGATACGTCCTTCTATTAAACACAAAAGGATGAAAATAACTTGACGGAATCGACTCATCGACTCAGATGAGTAACTTTAGAATGTATTGTTTCCTGATTTTACGACAAAGAGTTTGTGATTTGTTCTGTGTTTGATTCACAATAGATCCTTCCTAAAGTTCAGCTGTGGGCAGATTAAAAACAAGAGCATAAGAATCTCTTTCCCATTTATTTATTTAGATCCCAGACGATTTAACTCAGAGAATTGGACATTGTTTGCATTCCTTGTGCTTGGCTCTTAAAAAAAAGAATCCTCTTCAAGGAATTAAATAATTCTGAGCTAATTTGAATGTTGTTCCTCGTTTCAAAGCAACATAACGCTCAGTAAATTCTCTACAGATGGGAAACAGGTAAACAACAGCACAAATAAACCAGAGATCTGAGGAGGCTTTCCAATTCACATATCCACACTAAATAGTACGTGAAATCAGGTTTCGTGTGTCTCATTTCATAACACGCTGAAAAAATTGTGCCAGATGGTGTCTGAACGATATGCTGTTTTTAGAAGATTATGCAGTATATGCTTTTGTGAATGATATTTAACCTAATATTGTCCAAAAGCTTGTGGTGTAAAAATGCTAATTATAGAATTATGGAATTGAGCAGCAGAACTAAATGGTGTCTGTTCTCTCTGAATTTAATCAAATGGTGTATGTTGAGTCGTCAAACCTTATCAATCTCCAATTACTCAGGACACGCCCACTTTTTCCTGGACCAATCAGAGAGTTCCAGTGATGATTGTCAGCAGGTGTTCAGGTAGGTTATAAAGCTGGTGTTATGAGCTGCGTGGGCAGAGTCGATGATGCTGTCAGGCTGTTAGCCATCAACTCGCTTTCATTTCGCCTCTTTATTGCTATTTTTCCTCCCTGTGGAAATATAGTTTCACTTCTTTTCCATCTTCCTGTCACGGGGGTCTTGGAGGGGAAGGGAGAGGGGCAGATTTTCAAATGTTGCATAAGGACAAATGTGGCAAAAGCAATAAAAAGTTGTGATTTGATTCTTATACTATAGGCACAGAAATACGTTTCTGATCAGGAGTAAATATTTTAAGTGCATGATAGGAGTTTGCAATTTGGGATTCTATGGCTGGTCAAAGTCTAATGAGTCCTCAAATTTTCATGTTCTTGTGTCTTTATGCAAAACCTTTTGTGGTTTGTTTTGGGGTTGAAAAGGATGCAGTTTGAGTCTGTGTGTTGTGACATTCACAACCGTACAAAACATACATAAATGGCCTAATGTTTAAAATTCATGACCGTTTGTGTATAAATATGTATTTATATATGTTCTGTTCTCCAAATAAATAGAAATAGTAAACAGAAAACAGTTAGAATATAAATTAGAACCACGTAACTGTGGAACATCAGCAACTACACGTCCATATTTATGATACAACAATTAAAAATGGAAATTGATGTCATTTTTCAGTGTATTGGCCGTGTTTCTTCTGTCTGACAGCACAAAGCAATGCAACGCTGCTTAACAGTATGTCTCCATGGTGACTGTTCCTGCCTATATCTGCACGTGTGTTTGAGCCGGTATGTGGATGGGCGGAGTCAGAGCTGGGCATCAGAACGGTTGGCTACAGTTCTTGTGTTATTGCCAGCTTGGCCAGCTGCCGTTTGGCTCTTTCCCTGCTGAGAGCCTCAGTTGATGGTTAGACCTGAAGTTCTCATGCTGAGTTATTCAGCTGGTGTGAAGGCATCGCTCGGCCATGTCAGAAGATTTACTGCCTCCACGATGTTTAATCTGATCTGGCAAATATTAATCAATGGACAAACAATGTAAATAGAAAACATGTCTAAAGACTAACACATATACATAATTTTTAAGCCAAGTGTCCGGAAAAGACTAGCATGGCTGCACACCAGCATGTGTTGTGCTGTTGTCCCCACAACGCTACTTAACTAACTTTGCCAGAAAAACCATGCTGGTTAATCAGTGATGAAGTTTAGCTAGTGACTAACATGGCTGCTCTTGTTCAAGCACTAAACCACAGCTGAACTAGGACATCAGTCAGATTGTAGGATTAGGTTTAAGGTCAATGTTAGGTTTAAGTTTAGGTCTGGGTTTCTATTCTTATGAATCTATTATTTCTCTCTGATTTTAGAGTAAGTTATAGTTAAGGTTTGGGTTATGGGTAGGGGGTTAGGACTGTTTCTTGGACAGGAATGTTAATCCAGGAAAACATTTTACTGGCAAGATCAGCCCGAGTGTCATAAATTGGACTGGATCAGCATGCTGCTTGTTCAGCAGGTCTTGGTTTTGAAATGGAGAAGTTTTCTGCAGGGGATGAAGTTTGTTAAGCAGGCACATTTTGCACATATTCCTACCAGTTGAACTTGTATTAATTTGTCTTCACTGGTTGAGTTCTCTGGGGACCTGGAGGGCACCTGATGGATGGATGTACAGGTTTTGCTGGGACTTTATAAAAAGACAGCGAGTGAGAGAGATGATGTGTCTGTACTGAGCTCCTGTCCACCACAGCTGCTGCTAACAGGTGCAAAACTGCCTCTTGCCAGATGGTCATCAAAATGTGGTTGTTGGCAGGTTCCTTCACAGAATCGCCTGCCTAAAAACACATTTTCAGGCACAGCGACGCAGAGATGCGGGGAAGAGGTTAGAGAATGGAAGAGGTTGGTCACGAAAAGTTTAGCGAGCAAAAGCTGTCAAAACCTTTTAGAACGAGTTGCTGAATAACTTTGTGCAGAGATGATGGTGGAACCGAAGTGTCAACTGAGGGATGTGGCACTATTTCTAAATCAGGATAAACTAACAAAACAAAAAAAGAGGAAAGAGGCAAGATAAGCAGTAAGACACTCGCATGGTAGTTTTTACTGTTAACCATAGTTAAGCGGTGTAAAACTGTGTAAATTCTTTTGACAATGTAGGTTTTAAAAATTATCATTAATAACAGAAAAATCTATATCTATTAAAGTAAAAATGTATAACCTGTAACTGCAGGTG
>JAZGTK010017570.1:0-12223 GCA_036877625.1 Ambastaia sidthimunki
TTGAGTTGAATTATTCATTATTAAATGATGTAATAGATACATAGATTTTTGGCACATTGATGCATTCTTTGCATTCAGAGTGTTTAACACTCTGTGGTCTAATGGAGGGATTTTATCAAGCGTGTGGTAAAAGGAGTTTGAACACTTGCGCCTTTAAATCACAGATCATTTGCTGTGTTTTCATTCTCTCATAGTCATGGCGCATTAGGGTCTTACTAACGGTAACATTTTACAACAGGTGAAAAACAAATACAAAAATAACATGTGTAGTCAGGAAGACCCAAATAAAAATGAGCCATGGGCATCCTGGGCTATGTTTTGGGTTTATAAGAATGACCAGAGTCATGTAAATATTGGTAAGTGCGGGCCACCTTAAACCTTATGTAATGCGCAGGTCATGTTACAAACATGCGTGAGTGTATGTCTTGCTGTGAGGTGTTTACATGGTGCATGTACTGTCTCATATGACATGTAACAAAAGTACAGTATGTATGGAGTGCTGAAAGTGGCTGCGGAAAGGCTGCATAAACATTTGTATCAAACTTCACTTTGATATGTTCTTGATGCTCTCAAATTTCAGCTGATTTATTCAAAATGTAAATCAGTGTCATAAGGAAGAAGTATTTGAAACATGTCTTGTGATAAGCACATTTTAATTGCCATCTGGTAACCATGGTAAAAGTAAAGTCTGATTTTACTGCTCACCTGAGGTCTGTTTTTACATCTCAGGTTTGAGTTGTTTTTATTAACTCAATATTATGACATAATTGATTCCACATGTATCTTTATTGAGAACTGGTGTCTTTCTCAAACTCCTTGGGATCTCAATTCGAATAATTTCATGGACCCAGCTCAACTTTTCAACGTTTTTTTGAATCACAAAAAAATTGCATTACTAGCTGAAAATAAGAAAGATCTGTAAATCTTATATGTTGTCTCTGATGATTGAAAGCTGTTGATATTCCAAGGAGCCTTTAAAGACGAATGATTTACCTTCAAAATGTGTACCATTTTTTCTACTGTTTCTCCAAAACTTCACAAGCTCTACAGATACTGAAGACCAATGGCTTTTTCTTTTGCAGACAGTTGGTAGTAATAAGAAAAAAATAAAGGAAGCGCTTAGAGTTTGTCCTCTAAAGGTAGAAATAAAGGAAGCTCTTCTGAGAAGAACACTCCATTGGAGGCCTTTGATTTGACCCTTAAAGTCTCAACAAGTCACTGTTGCCTGGACAGCACTGTGTAATATGCACCAACAACTTAATAGTGTGTGCTTAAGTTGCCATGGGCAGTGTGTTGCATTGTTCCTTCTCCTTTCTCACGCTCTGTGTTCTGGGAGGTTCGGTTGTCATGGGTTGGGTTATAGTCTGGTTGCTGAAAATGACGTTCCTTGTCTTAGAAACGTAGACTCTGCCAATCCAGAGCTCAACATCTGTCAGTAAGTGCTTTCTCCACCTTAGACATCTCCCTTGGGTTAATATACTCCTGCATGTGCCATTACACGTCTGTCCTGGAATACCTGATTCTGATTGGTCAGTTTTTTTGACCACGAAACTGTAAATTCTCTGTTGCAGTCCCAGGAAACCAATTTAATACATAGCTATGCTAGTTTCATGTAACACTTCACAGTCTCTGTTTAATCAGCAATTTAATTAGATGGTCTTATTCAGAGTAAGTATGTGTAAAATGTTACATAATTTATGTGTGCTGGGTTTTACCCATTATTATAGTCAAAATCCTCTAGTGTATACAGGACTGGCCCACCTCATGTTGGGGGTCTGATCAGCCTGTCAGGTCCAAGCTTGTTTCCTGGGTTATTTATATCAGTGTATTTTTATAATCATTTGGTTTGCCAGTAATGCACCGTCATCCTTACGGTCAAGCTCAATATAGTGCTGGACAGTTGCAGTGTCAACTTGTTATTCTGCCTTGTAGGCCATTATACAGTAGCTTGAGAATGCAAAGCCAGCTACTTTATTTTTCAGCCCATTAAGACTGAGACTATATTACAGTAGAAAGTTCTCTTTGGTCGGAACGAATGAACTCCAAAGAATAAATGTAGCTGTCTGCTTTATATGCTTATGAGGCCATTGTAAGTCAATGGAAAGATTGATTAAAGCTTCACTCAGTTAGATTTAAACCTTATACTTGAGTTCATCAATAACGTACTGATTTTAATCAGCTCAGTGCAACTTGATGCTGAATTTATTGTTTGTAAACACTGGCAAAAAAAAGAACAGATGAAAACACAAAACCACCATGTCCAAATTTGTCCCACTTTATCCAAGCAGACGTGTTGTTAATCCAGTCAGTTGCCCCACACAGGGGGCTGAAGGTCATGTTAAACATGTTGGTTGTGTCAGGGTTTCGTGACCTGTGTACCTCAGAGTGCTCATGCTGTCTTTTACAATGTCTAGCAGGTGATACGTTTTCTTCTCATGTGACTGCTGTGGCATACCGTAAACCTCCATGTTAGTTCATGAAGTTTATTGTGAACTTTTTATTGTTTTAGAGCATAAATGTCTGAAGGTAAGCTTCTTAAAGAATTTTAGGCCTAGTCTGAATCTGTGCCATATTTGTGTGAACTAGTGATATGTGGTGAAAGTTTAAGTAAACTGTTTACTTTGCAATTAGTCCATTTCCACTAAATCTCCCATTTATGCTGATTTGTGGAACGGTTGCAAACAACATGACAGGCAGATATTGTCGCATTGACATACTGTTACTGTTATTATCCTCACATGTCCCTCGATGAGCACTAAAGTCAAGGGAGGCAGTGTTTTTTTGCATAATGTTTTACTCATTTCATTTCTCATTTTATCTAATTTTATATTTTATTTTCATATCCATTTTATAATTTTTGTTCTCCTTAGAAAAACATAACTCAATTTTAGCAAGCTAATTTCCTCAAGAAGCTAATTGCCGCAGGCCTATTTTGTTTATGTAAACGTTGACCTCTCACGCATAGCTTCCGTTTGAAAAACGTGTACAGACTGTTGTGTACATTTCAATGCAGGGTATGTTTTCACGAGGGCCTTTGTATCTATAGCCATGCTGAGTTGTCAGAACTGTGGTGGGAGGCCACTGTGAGTAATCTGCTGGGTAGCTGAGTGCTCCCCGACTGCTTTTGTAATTATAATGCGTTTTGTGTTGGTTCCCGGCATACTGCCTTCCAACCCCTTTTGTCTCAGTGAAAGCCTTCTGACAGAGTTCATATTCATTATCAGAATATCATAAGCCTCTCCACAGACCACACAAAGCATGATGACAGAGTCACACACCGTCTCACTCATGCTGTGGAAATCTTCATCTGTTGAACTGTGAGAAATTGAGGAGTGGATGCTCTCGTTCACGACTGTCATTCTGTTGCTTGCCTCACAATGGCCTCATTCAGCAAAGGCCTCCGACTAAACAGTGTCAAACTAAATTAGAGAGAAAGAGAGAGAGAGGGGTACTGGTTGCTAGAGTTTGCTGGTCCTTGGCCAAATGCTCTGACCGTCTACCTCCCAGTGAGAGTTGACACACTGAATAGCCCTGAGGGAGGCTGTCGTCACCCGGGGAACCGCACAGTCTATGGGCAGAGAGACAGAGGACGGGCTTGAGGAGTTCAGCTGAATTGGTTGTTGTTGTGGGCAGCAGACGGTGATTTGCGGTCACAGCAGACTGTGTGAAAGCACCAGAAAGGTGTGGAGAGAACAGAATAAAAGATTCTCTGTGAGAATATAATAGATGAAGGGTTGTGGTGTATAGCTAAGAATTAAGTAATACAAATAATTTAAAGATATGGTGGATTTTTATAGGCTGCTTATATATATACTTGCCAGTATTTCACTGGATAAATGAGTATCTAAAGCACGTTCTGGCTGTTTTTTTTATTTATTTCCACCTTGCAGCAAAGGTTGTACTGTTTTTTAAAGCTTTCGGCATCTAACCCAGATCCTGAAAAAGCAATCTCTGTCCCTTTTTCATTATAGATTATTAATAAAGAGTATTTTATATTGCTGTTTAGTTTCTGTTTGCTTCTGATGTCATGTTATCTTTATAACAGCATAAACATCTTATTCCAGAGTAACTAGTAGAGAATTTACTTTCCCTTTAATGCCCCATATTGTACTTCTGTAAGCATACAGCAGAGGGCATCCTCTGTCAAGAACTCAGCCACTCAACTGTAAAATCTGATCAACGTGAGTGAAATGTGAATCTTGACAATGCAATTATATTAGCCCATCATGTTACTATTGTCTTTTGAACACACTTTCTATTGCCACGATTCAACAGGCCCTTTAGATGTTAAGTATTTGCTAGCAGTTTTTTGTTATCCTGGTATGAGATGTGCTACATATACATGTCTCATAACATGTCTCCCCACATCCAGTAATTCCAGTTTTCCTTGAAGGCTATCTTGTGAAATAAGATAATAAGTAATACGTTTTCCTTGCACTTCTCTTCTGTTGACACACTCTAACATTTACAATGCAATTCCTGCCCAGACCACAAAGACCATTTATGGAAACTAAACTGCAAAAACAAGTCAGAAATCTTAACTACATTAACACATATCTTCATGATGACAAATCAGTTCAGAACCTGTTCAGCATTTGGCTACTTTGAATGTCCAGCCTGATGTGAACAATGCCAATAATTTTCAAGTTTTTTTGCATTTGCTAGTAGTGTGAAATTTATCTTTAAGTTTATGTAAACTCATGGAATTAATATAAAAACTGCTTTACTTTCCTCACCTGACAGTTGTGTTATTAATCCTCTGTTCTGATGTACCTACTTTCCACTCTGGAAACTGTCTGCTTCATTTTGGAGTCCTGCCCCAGAGGGCTGGATCACACCGTAATATTTACCATCCAGCAGCCCGTATCACACACATGATAACACCAGACCTCAGATGAGCATGTGCCCACTTTCATCTCACAGCACTTTCATCAACAGCCATTTATGGTACACACACACACACACACACATATATGGCATACACACATATATAGCATATATATATATAAAATCCCTTTTTCGTCTCTAAATTAACAAAAAGTTGAAAACGCCTAATATAAATCACAACATTACAGGTATTGTTGTTGGGTGGGGCTTGGAGTGAGGCGTAAGATAAAAGTGTCAACACAGACACTGGGTGTTTCCCAGACATGTGGTTCAAAATTAATACTGACAATAAAAAGACAAAATGACTCACCCATTCCAACCCATAACACCCTTTATAATCCGCCACAGTTTGCATGCTGTTATTGTTGCTGTCATATACTTCATTTACTTCAGACGGAGCCTCACTGCATAATTAAATCATTGAATCCATTCGTAGGTCGGGAGTAAAATGGTTAAAAAGTTCACTGGCTGACGCGATTGAGTTGAACAGAGAAGACTTCATTGTTAGGAAACTTAAACCATTGGCATGGCATGACAGGTTTAGTCTGTCACTCTCTCTCTCTGTCTACCTCTCTCTTTCTCTCTCTCTCTCTCTCTCTCTCTGTTTCCCTGTCTGTCTCTCTCTCCATGCTGTGAGTCTTAGAACTCTCCTAAATAGCAACAAGTAAGCATGCAGCAGGAACAGGCTATGGAAACTCTCTCCAGTGCTAATGAATATAGAGATAGAGTGAGTTAGAGGGGGAGTGAAAGAAGACTGAAGCTGTCTCCTCCTAATTACACTTACAATGTTGAGTGTTATATACTTCCTACGCAGATTCTTTGAGGTAAGGGTACTTCTGATTGTCTTCATACCTTTGTGTTGGTTTGGACTTGTCGGCAATCTTACGGATTGTTGAAATAGATAAACATTGCACTGCCACAGCGTTCAGTTATGGTGTTTTTGTGCTTAATAGGTTATCTTGTAACTCTGCTTCTTGGAAAGAACACAGTGTTTAGTTCAATAGAAAATATTTGAAAAGTTTGTTGTGATCAGTGATGTGTAGCTGTTTCAGCTAAAACATCCTGAAGCACGTAACATTGGCAGGTTAAGTTTACTGTCAAACTTTTGCTTTTATTAAATCTAGCAAGATGACCACTTTTGCTTGTAGGTTTATTTTTGTATCAAAATATACAGTGGTTTTATTTCTTTCTTTTAGGACAAATGTCTAAAAAAGTTTTTAAACAGCATTTTGTTTGTGTCTTTGGATTTGTTTCTTGAGAACACATATGTCTCTGATTAAATGAGGGACGGCTAGTTTTCTTCCTGGACGTTCTCTCACCTCACTTTGAGCCAGTAAAGCTTTACCAATGAATGCATTAGTGTGCATGCTTGTACTCGCGCAGTCGGGGTGAAGCATTGGCAGCGTCTTCAGCGTTGTCATGGATTTGAGGAGGTGCTGTTCGAAAAATGGTTTTCAGTGGCACAACAGTTTCTCAGCTTGTTTAGAGCCAGATTTTAACTGAGAGAGAGTTACGTGTGCTGTCACTGCAGAGATGGAAACCTTGTGACGTAATGCCATCAGTGAGTCAGTGAGTGTGGAGGAAGTTGTTGCCATGGAAGCCTCTTCTATATGCATATACAATGGCCCTAAAAAGTATTTGTACACTTAAGCCACCTCTGACGATGTGTAAATGTTATTGCATAATATAACCAAATAACCAATCACGTGGCATTAATTTAAGCTAGCACATGAACACTTTTTAGGCAAAGGATGTCAAAAAGAGTTTGTTAGTTAAATGATAGTAAATATATAAATGTAATAATAAATGTAATGAACTGCACATGTGTAAAATTGAGAAACTAACTTCATACACTAAAATGCAATGAAAATTATACATTAGCTGTATTCATATTCATACAAATTCAGACATAAACATCCAAGTGTTTGAATACTTTATGGTGCCAATGTATTTTTTTTCCACTACTTTAACTGTAAAAAACACATGCCACGTCCACAAAAGCTCATTTTCAAAATGAAATCTACCATGTAGATCTATTCACCTGACTCAAGGATTGGGCACTACAGCTGTTGTCTTCTTGTAGTGGCTCTGCTGTTTTAGCATGGTCTAGTGTGGCTTACTCAGCTTTTTGAGCTCTTTTAACTGTGATGTAAGGACCTTTTGTTGACTGGCACCGTTGAATTGCAATATGGCATGCACAGCATGAGTCAGATTATCATTGCGTATAAATGCACCGTTACAGCTTAGCTTTATCTGAAAGACACCCGTTTGAAGTCATATTCTGGCTTCTCAAATAGGAATTTATGCAGTTTATACACAAGGTCTAAAAGTGTAACAGTCTCTGACAGAGTGTATAATTTCTGCTGGAATTTTTGTCTTTGTTGACATCAGCAGTCATCATAGCTTAAAGGGACAGTTCACCAAAAACTAAGCAATCTGTCATCATTTAGTTTTCCTCTTGTTGTTCAGACATGAACTACTTACATTCTGGTCTGTTTCTCATGGGATAACTGTAGCAGAAAATAACATTATGCATTTATTTGTCTTATGCATTCATTTTAGTACATGGTCATTGTGATAGCATGGTAAAGAGTGACCAACACAGTCTTAAGAATTTTTGTTTTTCTATTATATGGGAAAAAAAGAAAGTCACACAGTTTGAAGGGTACGTAATAATCAATATTATCAATAATATTCAATTTTTTAAACTGTTCCCTTTCATCATTTTATTAATCAGCTGTCAAACTGTCATGCTATGAAGGTACACATTCTTGACCTTTGACCCTTTGTATCTCCACACTCCCAGTTGAAACAAGAGTCATGAAACAGCACTATTCCAAATGTCTCCAACTGCATCTTACCTAAATGAATAGAAGCATGACAGAGGATCCAAACCAACCTCCTCTCCTTCCAGGACTTTAATTACTCAGATTGCACATGAATAGGAGTTATGTGTCCTGTGTGTTTTCCTCCAGGCAGTTGGATTGCCTGTGTACTCTTTAGACAGTGTTTAACTGTCAGACAGTATTGGTGTCAGCGTTTGGCATGTTGGAGCTAGATATCGTGAAATAAAAATTGGGTGTTAGCACGCATGTTGTTTTGTTATGGAAATGAACAAATCACATAAAGACAGTGGGCTGCAGGCTTTTGGTGGTGTGTGTTGGTGCTCTGGGCCGCAAATCTCTGTGACATATTTTGGTTTGAGAATGCAGATTACATTCCACACTCAGTTACTCAAACACCAGCTTGTCTTACGCATGACAGAGTTGGGAGAGGAGCTGAGAAATGAACTGAAGTAAAATGAGGAGACTGAGAGATTTATGTGCTTCATTAAAAAGAAACAAAACATTTAGTGAAATTTGAGTCTCGTGGCATGTTAAACTTGAGGAAACTTGAGGAAAGTTGTGTGCGTTGTCTGGCACTAAAAGCAGACTATGTAATTAAAAATGTTAATAATGTTTTTCAGCTACAGATTGACTTTTAGTAACGAAATTATAAAACCAACAACAGCAATAACTGATAGTGGGCATAAAAAGAGGCTCCTAAGCTAAACATATTTTGTAAAACATATGTTACGTGAAGTTAGCAATAAAGCATTTGCAATTTCTACCTTAGAAAAAGTATTTAATAAATGTGGGTATTTTCTAGTTTCCCAGAGTACTGACAGTGCCAGACTGGTCAGAAATAGAGAATGAGAGAGATAGCAGGACATTGAATGTAAACAAACTCAAATAGGACGTGCAACGTTGTGTGAAGTAGAGGTGTCTAACACTTCCACTTGAACTCCCATTACTTTAAAACACCAAACCTGTTTACACTCACATTATTGTTTGTGTCAATGTTTTTAATAGGTCCTCATAGATTAAACATTTGGGCCATGCAATCTTATGAAGGCCTTGGGACTGTGTGTGTTCATCAGCCATGACATAATTTTTCTTCAGAAAAAGTCAAATGTCATGCACAGCATGTTTGGCTTAAAACCTAGAACTAAATTCCAATGAGCAAAGATTTTAAATTTCAACTGCACCAGCTGAGCATGTCTTTGAGAAGACAATGCTAACTGATAGCTCTCCCCAGGTATTATAGACCTCATTGAACTAAAATCTTCATCCAAAGTATCAGGATTTCTCATCCTCACGCTGTTGTAAAGCACTATACACATCTGTGTCACTGTGTGTTTATTGTGCAGGGTTTGTTTTCTGTCCCTGTCCTGCAAATCTGATTTGGGAAAAACAGCTCTCTTGTGTATTGATGATTTTGTCTGTTTAGGTTATGTAACCACTGATAAAGAATATATGATTGTGTTTGATAAACAGACTGGTGGAGCTTCAGATTGAAACAGCTGAAGGAAAAAAGCTGCAGAATTGGTAAGGTGCTTCTTATGTGTGTTTTTGGATTTCAGTTTCCCTCCCTCTCCTCTGCACCCCAGAGTAAGTTATCAGAGCACAGCCTTAAGTTGTTCTCCTCTCTGCGGGAGAACATTGCATAAGCTGCTCATCACCTTGTTAGGGACAAGAAATGACTTGTTGTTTGGTCCACTTGTTCACAGTGCTGCTCCTCTGTATCTGAGTCTCCTAATAGCTTAAAGAAATCACAGGGATGGTGGTGTTTAGCCCAATGCTTCAGTGCATTTTAAGGGAATTTAGATATGATAAACAGATTTTAAAGTAATAAACAGACTCTGGGGGATTATGCTCTGTTGTCGGATTCCTTGAGAAGGATCTGATTTAAAGGGATAGTTCACCCAAAAATAACAATGTTGTAATTTACTGACACTGATTCTAATGTTGTACTTATTGTTTTTCCCACATAACACAAACTTTTTTTAGTTATCCGTTATCCTGGATATCCCGTTCTTGTCCAGAAAATGAAAGTTAAAATGGAAAGTCTGTCAAACTCTAACATAAAAAGCTAATTTAAAGGAGGGGTCATTTAATTTAATTAAATTTTTGAGAAAAGCAGCCCTGATCTCAAGTGGGAAAAAAGAGTGAGTGGGAAACATGCCTTATCTCTGTCTTTCATTTTTGTTTTTACTGGAATCTGACTTGGACTTACCTCAACGTTGACCTTTCCTGTCTGCCAGATAGTGTACATGTCTTCCCAAACAGAGCAGCATTCTCTGTATGCAGTGGTAGTGATTGTGGTTAATGCTGATCTGATTTATGAGACCAGTGTGTTGCATACATTTTAGCTGGTGGTATTCATACATTAGGTTCTGCGGAATTATACAAGATGTCTGGCAATGATGAAGAAATTTTGAGTTTATATTTGAAATCTTTAAATCTTTTTCTTATTAAAAGCCCAGAATGAAACAAAATAAAAAGTATATAAAAGTAAACTTATTAATATTTGAATAAATATGTAATCAAAACATATTCCTATCTTTTCATAATACACATTTTTAAAAGTTTTGCAGAAAATCACACTGTTATGTCTATGATGTCTTAAGTGGAATAGATCAAGTGTAATTAAATAATCAAGCATAATTAAATAATCAAGTGCAATTAAATAGTCAAAGAAAACTTTAATCTGTTATACTGTACATCAAAAATGGCAGAATCAGCTTTAAACCTGCAGATATACAGTTCATGATATACATGTTTTGAAATATGAGACTGCACTTCAAAGCTAAATAGAAATAATACCTGTATAATGCCCTGATAAAAGTACCTTTGATGGATCAAAAGAGCCATTTTTGTCAAAGTGTTCACAAAGTTTCCCTTATGAATTAGCTGTAATCAAATTAGGCTGACAGAAATTATGCTACAAAGTGTTGTGTGTGTGTGCGCGTGTGTGTCTGTGTGTGTGAAAACAGGTAAACATACAGCTTCAGTCTCAAACCTAATAGTTTCAATGAAAAGGCTACAAATACAACCTCAGAGCTCTTTACAATGATTTTATTTTATACACAGTTCTATTAAAGAGAAAGACAATGATGTGGCGGAAACAGTGTTAACAGTGTGCGTCTGATCTAGAATCAGCTGATTCCGTTGGCATAGTAAGGGTCACTTGCTATATGCTGCAGCACTAAGAAAACCTGGAGGCTAAATCTCTTAAGCACATCCTCTGGTTTATTCTGAGGCATTTTCTGTACTGACTGCAGGATCATTAAAATTAATCATATCAAAACTTAAAGCACAAATTTCAGCAAAAATAAAAAAAGCTTTCATTTGGTTAAAGACTTCTTATGTGGGATTAGTTTAACACACAATCACATTCACTTGTCCTTAATATCAGAATAATCTTTCAAACTCTCAAATCTCAACATCTGAGACTGTCATAATCAGATTCTTCTATGACCACTTCATCTACAAACCTTTAACTGTACTAAAACTTCCTAATTCATATTGATTTAAAAAACATCTACTCACTACTAAAGAAGCTAGACTGTGTGAAGCACTAATGTTGCTGTTTTATGCTGAATCACAAATTGTCGCATTTGGTTCATAGCTGAACAAATTTGATTAACAAAGTGTCGATGTAAAATCTTTGTACAGAGTGTGGGAAAAAGTTGAAACTCCCTGGTTTCCCTCTTTGACACATAAGAACACAGCCTTATAAGTGAAGTTATACATAGCAACACAGTATTATGAATTGAATTAAATGTTTTCACCTATTAAGGAGTAAGGGACAAGAACAGTGCATATGTCTACTGTAATTCCTTCATATGTGTCTGAAACATGAGTGGATGTCAGTGAACAGATCCTCAGCCCTGTATGAAGATCTGGAGTTTCCAGATGCAGTCCACAGCAGGGGTCAAGTTCTGTCTGATGAGAGGGCCAGTAGAAGGTGTGGTCTCAGATGAGCTCATCATGTGTGCATAAAATCATGCTTATGTCATTATATTTTCCTATAACTTGGATTTGTTGGCCTTTGTTTGACCTATGCTTTCGATATGCTCTTCCACCCCTGCATTTAGAAGAAAAAGCAGCCCTACTTTGAAACAGATGTAGCTTGTGTATACCGTAAATGTATATATACAGTATATGTATGTATGTATGTTTGTATGTATGTATGTATGTATGTATGTATGTATAGATAGATAGATAGATAGATAGATGATCATACTCAAAAACTCACAAGCCCCCCTGCGTGTGCAGTAGGTATCTCCTGACAGGGGCCTCCTCCCTTGCGTGTGTTTAGCTGTGCCTCAAGCTATGTGTGTGTGTTTCCCATTCTGTGGTTGGCCTCCCCAATGGGATGATCTCATGCTCTTGTTGAGAGATCAGCAGCATCCTTTGATTACAGCACTTCTGTTGTCTGTGTGAAACTATTTAACCCACCTCTTCCAAAACTAAATCACCTCAGAATCTAAAATGCCTCTAACAACACATTT
>JAZGTK010017571.1:0-12222 GCA_036877625.1 Ambastaia sidthimunki
ATTATTAAGCCAATAATTTAATTGTATTGTCCAAGCTACTGCACAACCAAAAGTGTTTTTGTTTAAAAGACTATTAGTCTGTTAGTCTTTTAAGACTATTATTCTTTCAACCAGCATAACAAAAATGTTTTATATAAAAACTTAACCCTTGTGTGGTCTTAGAATTCTGTATACTCCCATTGTCCAAAGGGTCAAAAATGACCCGCCTTCACTAAACCTCTAAAATAAGCAGCTAAATTTAATTTCAATCCTTAAATCTATTTTGCATGAAGAAACAACCTCATCATTCATCGCAAACTCTGTAAATGTCTAGGTTTTAAAACAGTCACGGGTCATTTTTGACCCTTAAGATAACACAAGGGTTAAAATAAAAACTTGACAATGTGATGTTTGTAATACAGCTGCATATGAAATGCTGTTTTGTTACCAGCAGGGGTCACAACCGTGCTGCGTTTCAAAGCAACTGGATTCAAAATTTAGAAAGGTTTAAAACCAGTTTATATATCACTAGATGCACCTGAACTAGGTTACAAGGTCAATTTCTCCATGTCAGACGCACAAGGCGCTTATTTGCCATGGGAGAAAGTCTACTTTGAACCAATTTTACTGCAACACGATTCATTGAGTTTAATAGTAATGACGTCACTGTGTTTAATGTGCGCACGCGCGTACAAGTCTGGGTTGCAGCGGTTGTAAACAAGGCGCGACAACGTTAAGAGGTAAGACGTGAATGAGTTCAGTGTTTATTTTGTTTCATTCGGGATCGATATTATAATAATTATCATTAGATGCCGGTTTTTTTCATGCACGTTTTGTTTTTGGTGCATTTAGTTGACCTATCTAACAGATCTAACTGGTACATGGCAAGCTGTCCTCTCTATTGAGAGATATGATATATTTCTATTTATAGGGATTATCAATGTGATATGTAGTTTTTAGTTAGCCAGATACCTGTAAAGTATTTTATAACTGAAATTAAATAATTATTTACAGTGTAATACACAAATGTAAGGAGTGATCCCGATTTATAAGTTCTGTTAACAACGCTTTATATCTTCAAACTGAGACATTTTGACATTGTCTGTTTTTTGCTTTCATATTGCTCTGTACTCGACCCAGTGAAGGTCTGTGCAAGCAACAAGGAGTGAAGACATTGTTATATACTGACTGTGGATATGAAAGGGTTGGTAACATTCCTGTAACTGTTCATAAACGACATGAATAATCATATTATAATTTCTGTACTGCTACAATTGTATTAACGACATATACACACTCCAGTTGTCTTATTTTCTGCATTTTGTCGTGAAATATTGCGTTTTCAGCCAACAGAAAATTTCTGAACCTGACATCAATGTTCCAATCATCGAGGAAGGTACTAAAGTGCAATAAGCAGTAAAGTCCAACATTTTGTTTCATTTATTTAACACGTTTTTAAGAATTGATGTCTGTTTGACTCAAAGGGGCAGTTGCTACTGCGGAGGACCCATCAGCTATCACAACTATTCAGTCTGCTTCTACATTCTCCTCCGAGCAGCCGATTAAATATCTCTTCAAGACGGAAGGAGCTGGGGGGCAGGTAGGGGAGCTGTACCCTCCCACAGGGCAGGTAGGAGATGAGGAAGAGGGGGGAAGTTTTAAACACTTAAGTGAGAACCTATGGCCCATTTATATCCATCCCAATCACCAGTGTTCAGCTGAGACAGATCATCACTTTCACTGTGATTACCTGTGATCATATTTTCTGGGGGGGAATCTGATTTCATGACAACATTCATCACAAGTTCCTGCATGTTGGTAAAGCACAATAAAATGACAAAATGCACACATAAAACTATTGAACCTTCTAATTAAGTAAGTGACGTTTTAGGAACATTTAGTGCTAATTGTTAGCGTAGTAAAGAGCTGTAAACTGAACTTCCAACATCCATGATATATCTTTCACTGTTGTCCCAGATGTATCAGAACGGAATAGTGGCTTCACTGCTGCAAATGCAGTGTGGTCATGAGTTTCTGACAACCCCTTAATGTGGATTCGTCACAAACGTTTTGGATCGTGTTTACACTGTATCACACTGTCCACTCAAGACAGTGCAGCTGTAAACTTACAATTTAAGTCCTTTTCTTTCAAATGCGAGTTTCAGAGAAGATCTCTCATTTTTATCTTTAGATACCCTCTGAAGACAAGTAGGTTTCTGAAAGATTATATTAATAACAGTTTATCTTCTTACGTTTCTTTAGGTTACATACAGAGTAATCCAGGTTGCTGATGGACAGCTGGAAGCTCAAACAGACGGTGCAACGGCCGTTAGTGTGGTGACCGGCTTTCCCGCAACAACGCAACCTGTTACACAGGTGGAGAAATAATATAACATTAGACCTGAACAAAAATGAGTCTTTTTCTGTGTTGTTCCACAAACTTCTGCTGTTGTATTTTTAAATATTATGTGTAACATTATTTACATATTATAATATTGTATAAAATTGTGTAATATTTACATACATACATTACAAACATTATGTAAATATGATGTGTTTCAGGTGTTTTCTCAGTCAGAGGGTTTAGAGGGAGATGGCACAGAAACTCATTACACTTATTACCCTGCAACTATCTCAGATGCAGCAACAGGCACTATGGTGACTGGTGTCCAGACCTCTGAAGCTCTGCTCAGTCAGAGTGCCCCTGCAGGTCAGACTTTGTCAGACCTTTTCCAGCATAAATTACTTTTGCCCTGAATTGGTTTTATTAGCATTAATACACTGCAAGAAACAGGCCTGATTGTGTATATTTATGTGTTTCTCTGACTCCTACTTTAGGTCAGTTGTATGTTATGATGTCACCACAGGAGGTCCTTACTGGAGCCAACCAGAGGTCTATTGCACCTCGTACACAAGCTTACAATGCGTAATGTTGCCTTTTACAGCATTTTACACCCGCAAATCTTTACAGAAGACTATAATGCTTAAGCTACCAGTTAAATGATAGTACTCTCAGCTTAGTTTACCACATCTAGAAAATGCTAAAATGTTTCCAGATTCTGACTGGACTGAGTAACTCATGCATTAGTTTGGTTTCAGTACAAGCATTCAATTTTTCTTTATTTATCTAGTGTATTTCTGTGAAGTGGTTAATAAATTAATTAATGGGTTAAAAAACTCATGGAATAAAAGCAGTTGCTATAATTTAATTTTCCCTTTTTGCAGCAAGACAGAGGCGCCAAGAACTTCACGAGATGAGAAGAGACGAGCTCAGCACAATGAAGGTAAGGATTTTATATTGCTATAATGAAAGGTGATTAATAATTACATTTTAGTTGTGTAAGTTATCAGCAAGTAATTATTTCCATATATGCAGTTGAACGAAGACGCAGAGACAAAATTAATAACTGGATTGTTCAGCTTTCAAAAACGATTCCAGACTGCCCCGTGGATTCCACTAAAACAGGGCAGGTATGTGTTAGCTTGTATATTGTCTTAATGGTCTTATATTAATTGCTGTAGTGAAGATCTGATTAGTTGTGGTTTTGCTGTGTTTCTTGTTCTACAGAGTAAAGGTGGCATCCTGTCAAAAGCCTGTGATTATATTCAGGAGCTGCGACAAAGTAACAGCCGGTTAGGAGATGAACTAAACAACCTTGAGAGGTTAAGAATGGATAACCAGCTGTTACGACAGGAGGTGTGTGATTTACATATGTATATTTTACATACATATATATATATATACACATATATACACACACACACACACATATATATATGCTTGGGATATCAGCTTTTTCTATGTCTACATATTTCTTTTCTTTACGTGTCACGTCACATTTTCACATTTTTAGATATTTTTGTTGCTTTTTGAATTTTTCCTAAAGATGGAAGATTGGAAATCTAAGAATCAGATTCTGAGGAGTCATCTCCGGCAGCATGGAATAGTCGCAGCAGCAGGTTCAGATCCACAGTGAGGAATTTCAAGGATGTTGGTAGTGAGGAATCAGCTGCAGGAAGAACTTCAGAAGAAAAACAACTGCATTTTCAGCAGTTATTTGTGGATGGCATTAAAGTAACCCTGAACTATTCATAATAACACAGGACTTTATACCTAACCAAGTATGGTGATGATTCTCAGTCAGGATCTTGCCTTATGTACGTATTTTTATCTTTTATCATTTTCCACACTTTATTGTAATTTAATTTTGTTTTAATGCACCATGAGAAACTTAGAGAAACTTAGTGTTTTTGTACTTATAATGTTTGCTGAAAAAAGTTAATTCAATTGTTTGTAAAATGAACTCATTTTCAAGCTTTATACTTTTCAGAAAGGTTGTTATTTTTTTCCCAAATAATAAGTATTTTAAGTAACTGCCTTTTAAATAAGTACTTCACATGATACAGTCTCATTCCACAGTCCCCTATGCAGACTACTAAAATAAACAGAAAATGGAAAGAATTTCATTTTTTGATTAAGTTCCTTGTCCTTTAAGTGTAAATAACAAATATTTAAAGAAATCAGAGATAAATATGTCTATCCTGCTTAATACTAAACATTAACTTAACATCAACTATTGTGACGCATAAGCAGTCCTTAAAGAGACATGACCCTAATGTCAGTGTTCTCATATTATCATCTATGAGCATTGAACCGAAAGTCTGCGCATGTCTCTTTAAGGATATGCAGCGTTTCCGATAACGCGCATCATTTCAAGATTGTAACTGCTATTAGTTGCGCTGTGGACTTTCAACAAACTGAATGCAATGATATTGTTTCGCTGTTAGTCGTAATAATAAACCAGAGAAATGGTTTGCATGCTGTTGGTTGTAGGCACAGCACGATTTTAGAGACACAGATTAAGGTAAGTGTAAATGTTTGCATTAACGTCCTTTGCGACGCAATAAACAACTGTCATTTCTTAATACTTTGTATCAACTGTATTTTGAAGCGCTTTAATGTGTCTCAACTGGTATGTGATGAATTTACTGTACTGTATAGCTTGAATGTACCGTGAATTGCTTTTGACTAAAGTGTCTACCATATGCATAAATGTAAATATAGAATGCTTTTCTATAGAAGAATATATTCCTTTGGATATGGCCGATCTTTCCTTATTTTGGCTGGCGATCCAAGCAACTGATGTCGGATTCACAGTAATGTTAGACAGCGCTGCCCAAATGGTGAGTTCTGCAGTGAACACCATGGTTTGCATATTATTTGAAAGCCTACATTAATCTTAATTGTGGTTTGCATCTTAATTGTAAGCTTTTTCCTAAGCTGTTTCCTGTCTAGCCAGGTGAATCTGTTGTGGTTGAAGCTATATATATAATAATTCTATATACCATTTTTATACCATAGAAGACTAACTTGGTATAGAACTAGTGGTCATATTGGATCACTAATGATAATGATTCTTTTTCTGACTGTGTGCAGGGCAGCCTTTCAGTGTAAAGACTAACACAGACCTGCACAACTCATGGATGAAAACTTTGAGCTAAGAGTTTGATGTTTAGTCCCTTGTATTAATAACCTATCAAAGTCTATCAAACTGTCAAAGTTCAATCAAATGTTGGCTTTTTATCTCCAAAACTCAGAAGTTAGTTGTTTCTATGGCAACCCATAAGGTGTGTCTTTGTTGTTGAAGCCTTTAAAATATGTTCTCTCTATTCAAACTATGAATTTGTTGCTATATCTAAAGTAACATTGAAATGCCCTGGGAAAGTCATTTTTGAAGGTTACATAGGTTACCTTACTTCCACAAATATACTTCTAAGGGATTAATTTAGCCTTAGAAGCTAAATTTAAAGTTTATTGTTGTAAAGTTTATACGTTTATTGTCTACCCTTTATTGTCTGTGTAGTTTGAATCTGCAGTGAAATTGCCTGGCAGTGGGGTTGCTGTGGTGGGCTTATGTGTGGACCCTGAATGACTGGTATGGCTGATCTTTTCACTGTAATTTAATGCTTGTCTGTAATTTAATTCACATCATGTCTGAAATACCGTAATTAGAAGACAACTCAGAGATGGTCACAACCTCTCAGAATGTAATCGTTTCTATGGAAACATACATAAAGTCTTTTGTACTAGATCTACTACAGATAAACAAATTTTATGTCTTGTTTTTTCCACATAATTGGGGAGGGATATAGTTCAAGACAAAATGCATCACAAATAGATGCATAGATATTTTTTAGATATGTTTAAAATACTTTCAACTGTTTGGTCATTTTTACAAGTTGAAGATGTCAGAGCTTTTATGCAATCAGTCTTATACTTTTAATTATAATTGAAAAGATTTAAATGGTTTTTGCAGGGACCGGCATGCACAGCAGGTGGCAAGAGAGGGTAAAAATGTAAAATTCAGTAAAAAACTGCATAAAGTAAAAAGCAGATGTTTTACAAAGTATTTTTAACAGCATTCTATCTAGATTAAAGGGTTAAAGTAGGACTTAAAAAAGCTCAATGTAAGTAAATAAGTAATTAGTAAATAACTAAATAAATAAAGTGAATTTTTGCAATACATTTTATTCTTTTGAGCAATTAATTTTATGTTTGCTGGAATATGGTGTGAAACAATGATTACCAAGAAAGAACAATAAAATCAAGCCCTATATTCACATAATCTTTTTGTTCCAATGTGTAAAAATATCTCTGTGGTGTTATTTTTATTCTGTCACTAGGTGGAGATGAAGAGGGCTTTCCAAGAGGCAGGATGTATTTTGTCCTATAGTGCTATATGATCCTTCAGGCCAGAGTTATAACTAATTGCTCAGAAAAGATTGTTTATTTTTTATTTGCTGGACAAGCTGTAATTATATAGCCTCCGAAAGATGGACAGACCTCAAGGTTGTATTAAATGAACGTGTCCTTTTTCAGACTTATCAGCAGTTAACTGCAGTATTGTGTAGGGGGAGATATGAGTGGGTGGGACGCCAATTGTTGTATGTTTCAAACAGAAATGAGAAACAATTGACTTTGCAGTTGTAGCCTTTCACACCCATCCTGAAAACCTCGGTTGTTGGCTCCAGTAGACATGATTCATACTAAGAATGTATAGTGTTGCATAATTAAGTGTATGCAATAGTCAAAATTAAGCTTTACATTTAGCATATGTAACATATCTTCTTCCATTATACGTGTTGTTATACATATTTTGTCTATAATGAATTAGAAGTTGTGTCACACTTTACATAAGTGTTAATGTTATATTAAAATTATACACAAGTATTTGCAAATTCTGTGTCTAATGTTAAGGATAATGTAAGGATATTTGTATTTTTCTTTTTTTATTGCTATAGAAGGGTAATAGCGTTAATTATTTTTTGTGTTCTTAACCTTGAACTAAGTTAAACTAGTTAAAGTGTCTGTGATATCAAGCATGATCAAAACAGTGAATGTTCCACAGCTATTCCGAGAATAACAATTTGGCTCTGTCCTAAAACCTTGTGATCTGGCTATCTTGACAGCAGTCTGGTCATCTTAGGCTCGTTGCCCACAACACTGACCCGTTTTAAACAAGCTGGCGCGTCTGCCTTGGACCCGCCTATGATGCCAAAATGCTGTCTAGTGTAGGTAGGCGGATCACTAGATTTTAGACACAGCCATTATCTGCTGCTCGTTCATCTTTTTACTGTATACTACAGCTGTATACAAACATACGCTGATCTCTGGTGTCTCGGTTTGGAGGAGGGACCGTTATGGTTTTAGTCATAGTGTAAATCGCTAAATAAGCAGATGTTTCCTATGGCTGTGCTGTCTTCGCCTGCCGTCAGATGCGAGTGAAGCTTTTAATGGGACTTTGAAGGATGGCAGCGAAGGACGATATTTACGCTAAGATTATTCCCCGCAGACTTCGACATAACAGTTGCGTCCCGATCAAACATGGATCCAATCTGGACGTTCTTCTGTCGATGGGATTTCCTCATCATCGGGCGTAAGTGGGCTGTATATAATGTATATCGTTGTATAATAATGCAAATTTGTGAAATCAGTTGTTTTTTGCTTTCTGAAGTTTAAATCATGTATTTTAGCTAAGCAAAAAAGTCAAGTAATTTTAAATGCACGTAACTTGTGGGGAATAATGTATGGAATAATTTACATTAAGGCACGCATATTATAAAAATAACGATTATCATGTATTGTAAACGGTATCCTGTTTTTACGTGGAAAAGTTGTTTAATTGTTTAGGTTACTGGTGTTTAGGCACATTAACATCAGCAACGAAAGTATGTTAGATATTTATGGCAATGGTGTCAACAGAGAACACATTTCACATCCTTTTGTTGTAATGAACTAAATTTACCGTTTGTCTGCAGCAACTATAGGTCATTATGTCACCTAGACAAATGTACTGCATGCCATATGTCATACTTGACAAAAGTGACCTTTTTTATAAGAGCAGATGTTTGATACAATAGCCTGTAACTTGCACCAATACATTTCTAATATTTGTGACCGTATGACCTGCTTAGTACTATAAGATGCCTCAGTGGCCCCTCAGCTCACCCTCAGGCTTGCTGAATAAAGGCAACATTATATTTTAAACTTATGGCCCACATGCTTTGTATTAACAAGCTTGTGTGTGTCAAGCTTAGTCAATGGGAGTTATAAATATGCTCTTTCTCTGTCGCCTCTCTGTAGATTTATTGACCTACATAGTAACAGTGAAATGTCCTGATTTCATTTAAAAGAGAGTACTGCCAAAATACTGATCCAGTCACAAAGCAGCATCAGTCAGAGATGGTTAATATGTCTCACAACATGCGAGAAGCAACATCTGTGGTTACAGCATGAATGATCGGCGAGTCACAAGGTGCTTTTCCATTCTTCTTTTGGCACATGACTGAGAAAACCCAAGATTTTGCAGCTGTTCGAAATTAAATAAAGCGTGTTGTTAATGTGCGCTCAGTTTTGAGTGGGAAGGTCCTCTGTTTCTTGAGATCTTGCTGTTTAGAAGAAAGACCCTCTTTGTTTAATGTGAAATTGACTGCAGTGTTGTTTAGGGTCACCAAATGAAATGGCAAAAATGATTATTTTCAAACTATTTTAAAGACTCGCTCATCTGTCATTGGTAGATGGGAGAGTCCCACCATTACACGTCCCACCAGTCACACGTAAAGCCAGTGTTGCTGTGTTGGGATGGTCAGGGTTCTCTGGGTTTTGATAACACCACAATTTTGTTTGAAATCAAATAATTTTTGCACATTAAGCTGAAATAGGAGATTAACATTGAAATAAATAGTCTTTAGCTTTTAATCTGACTACAGCAACCTCTTCCCCCTAGTCATCACACTGCTATCTTTGCACTTTTGCTTATCCGTATATGAGCACTTAATGTAGAGCTGACGCATGATCCTGCAGAGACATCTAATGGGCTCACTGCCTCGTCATAAGGTACCGTTTACCAGTAAGCAATACCGTGTTATTATATGCAATAAATGCTTATAATAACACGGTATCAATGTGGTTTTGTAAATGTCATCAACTTCCTTCCTGAAATATGACACACAGGAGATAAGATGGCACACGTGGCCTCCTGTACATCTGGTGCATACTTACTGAGATACCAATAATTCTGATGCATTCAGAGGTCAAATCGCTCATGTTCTTGTGTGGCATGCGGACTAGATACATTTGAAGATTCTGATGTGATGTTCTTCAGAACAAGTGGTCCTCTGCAGCCCGTCGGTGGCCACCAGTTGTCATTGTTGCCTGCCGTGGGCTGGGCAAATTTGCTAATGTGTGTGTAGGTGTTGGCTAGGCTTATTTTTGGATTAGCAGCTATGTATGATTCCCTGAGTCTCCTGTGTGGCGGGACTTGCAGCTGGTTCTTGTGGGCAGTGCTTTTAGCCAACCGGGGCTTGTGGGATAGCAAATGTTTATTGGTCTTGCTGAGCTTCAGTAAGATCAGTCGTGTCTTTTCATCTTTCCTCTTTGGCTCAGCTCCCTCAGTGGCTGCTGGGACACAAAGAAAACAGATGTAGGCCAGCACACTGACATCAATAGAGAAAAAAGCATCTCTCGAGCACCACTGAAAAAACATGCGTTCTGTCAGACGCAGACAAGAGTGTGATCTGCAAACAGTTGTTAAAAAAGCCGGCCTACTGCTTTATTCCCTTATCAACTCCACTGTTGATGAGAGGCAGGCATCAGTGTGTGGTTGTGCTCTCTCAGTTGTGAGTCCACCATCTGCGTCGGTTGTGCGACTGCCAGGATGAGCGTGTGTCCTTTCACCCTGCTGTTGTAGCATTACCTCCAACCGAAGCTCTGCAGGACACAAGGATGCAGCTCCACCTTCTGCCACCATGTTGGTTATTGTGTTGTTGAAGTGTTATTGGCTTTAATTAAGTTTGGATTAAGCAAGTTTAGACAAGTGAATGGCCGTTTTATTCCCTAATATTGTTAAGAAACATTTTAGCCCTACAATAATGCTAAAAACTGAAATATCAAAAACATCTTAGTTTTTTGTTTTTTGAGGATGCTTATTGTTCTAGTTTATGTTGAAAAAGCTAAGCAGAAGCTGAAAGCTGTTGTCTAAAAACAAAAAGTTGTTTATTCATTTATGGCTGTTGAATTAGTTTGAAAATTGTAAAGTTTTAAGAAAATGCTAATGGATTTAAATGGTGATGATTGTAATCTGCTGTAAACTTCTCATCTGTAGCGTTGCAGGTGTGTGTTCATCATAATATGATTCTTTTGGCACAGTAGCTCACTTTTACAGTAACAGTAGCTCACTTTTACAGTAACAGATATACAGTATATTATCATGCTACATGTTGTTCTTTGTTTGCTCTTGTTTTGGCAGTGTAGTGCCCTCAGTGTTCAGAGGTAGATGAGAAGAACGTTATTTGGTGTCAGTGAGGGGCGTTGGTGCCGATGTCCAAATGTCATTTGCACAAAGGGCATCTAAGCTCACAGGTTACTATTTATAGCTGGAAACAGATGAACTGTTTGCTTACCTTTTTGAGTTGTGCCATTTGGGTGATTGATTTATTTAGAAATTACTATTACTTCTGCCCCGAGAAATAAACGATTGTGTGTGATGGAAGGAAGGAGATTTTATGTCATAATACATTGCCAATTTTATCCAGTCTGATAATGGAATATTCCATTGTTGAGTTTCCACAGCTAACCCTGCCCCTAAAACGTTTAATGTGGTTTCCTTGACACAAGAGTGTGGCCGTTGACTAACAAATAGACAGTTAACGATATTGTTTATTGACAATTGTTAAAGAGAAATTGTATGTTGTACAAATTACAAAAGCCAATTGGTCTTTACATTTAACATTTTTAAACGTACAGGTACAAAACATTTCTATGTGATTTCAGCTCAGTGTTGTTACTGTGGATTTGAGAATACACAGTGGTTTACATATTACTTTTGGGGTGTTTATTAATTAAAAGGATCTTGTTTGCCGAGGGCAAACAGCCTCATTAGCACATTAGTTTTCTCTCAATAGAAAGTTGGAGGTGTTATTGTGGAGTGCAGTGACTCTCTAGCTTCTTGGCAGAAGATCAGGCTAACCGGAAGGTCTGTAAACAGGAAACTTAAGGATGCAAAGGTCTGAGCTGTGGGATTTCCCCGAAGAGCTGAGCAAAAGGTGTGTGTTCGCCTGTTTGGTCAGCTGTGCAACTGTGAAAAGACACTTTGTGAAGATTATCAGAAGTGATTTGTAAATAAGAATAACAAACAACGAAGAGTATAAAATAAAGAACTTCGCTATCACATAAAATGCACAATATAGTTTCTTCAGAGTTAGATAACTCTTAAACTGTCAAATTAATCTTGGCTTTGGCTGCTGAATGTTGTTGCCATTACTCAAAAGCTTCATCAAGAAACTAAATTAATGTTACTAAAATATAATCTACTTTCTTCCAATTTAATTTTACTTGTACACTGTACAAAACATTTATGCTAGATACATAAATAAGATAAAGATAAACATATTCATCAGTTTACACTCATTCACAGCTTTCCATATGTGCTGTCAGTTGATTCATTAGTATGTGTCAGTGGAATTTGAAAAGCAATTTTCAGCAATTTTTATATGAGTATTAGGGGTAATAAATCGGAAATAGCTTGTAACACATACAAAGACATCTTAAAACATGAAAGTCTGTGAGTGATGCATGCGTGGGTGTTTATTCATTCATATCTTGATTTGAGAGGCTTGTTTGTTTATTCATTGGAAAATATTGGTTAAAGTATTATGGCCTATTTTAAACTTCAATGGTAGGAT
>JAZGTK010017572.1:0-12222 GCA_036877625.1 Ambastaia sidthimunki
TCCACATTTGGAAGTGTCGCATATGGAGCGTTTAATACCTGACCTGAGACCTGTCGTTTGCCGCAGGTGCTAAGGTATACGAGCGCGTGAAGCGCATGCGAGAGGATGAGCGCAGGAAGAGAAACATGCTGTGTGACGTCCTCCAGTACATTCACGACACGCGTGCATGTCAACAGTGGCTGCACAAACAGGCTGCCATGTAAGCTCTTCATCTTCCTCTTCTTCATTGCTCTATCAAACCTTATGTATGTATTCTAAACCTAGAGAGCTGTTGGCCTAGGCAGCATTATTGTTGTTATTGTAAAGGCATCATTAGCACAATTTTAATGCTGTTCTTTTCTAAGATACATCCTTTGGGCCAAAATATAAAATGCTACTGCATGTGTCCTTTGTGAAGATAGCAATCCCGGAATGCATTGCATTCAAAGCAAAGCTGGTTTGCCTTGATCTGCAGTTTTATTGATATCATATGCAAATATGAGGGTTTCTCTATTTGTTTGCCGTAAACCCCAAGAGACAGTATTTTAAGACAGTATTTTTAGCAGTGCAGGGAACTGTGTGTGGTAATGTTTTGCTGTGGACTGACTGTGTTTCTCTCTGACAGTGATGCTGGAATTACCCCTGTGGTGACCACCATCACTACCTCAGGTACAGTGCTGCTTATTTTCACTGTTTGTCCCGCTCTGCCTTTGTTTTCAGTCTTTGTGATGTTGATTTCAGCCGTATAGCCTCAGGCTCCGGCACAGTAATCTGTTCTCTGAGATACACCGCTGTAAATACACATTTCTCGCTGCCGGTTTTCTGTCTTGTACGTGCTGCAACGTTTTGTCTTTCCTGTTGTTTTGTGAAGCTTCACTGCACAACTAGACCATTTTAATGTTCGATACTGTGGCAAATATACCTCATTAAACTGATATTAGCAAAACAGTTGCATCGTGTTCAACATAGCTTTAAAAAAAGATGTTGTTTTATAAAGATGTGTTTTAAATATTAAACTTGTTTTCCATTTTTGGCACATTTGTTTTTACTGTATTCACATTTTGTGCATCCTTGTCCAAATTTAAAAAAAAAAAATGATTCTAAAATCTGATTTAATCAGAAATGTTTCAAGTTGTAAAATAGCCAATATATACAAACCTGTGTCTGGGTACATTTTATTCATTTTATTCATGTGTCTGTTATGGCCCATTAGTTTTTAATATTTGGCTTAATTTTCTGAGAATTTATTTTGTTGATTTAAATTAAAAATATAAAAGTGGAAAATGAGGACACTGCAGACACTATTGAAACATTGCTTTGTTTGTCTGAGCATCCTGACCAGCAACTACAGCTGCTCGGCCAATGGTTTGAGTTTGGGGCGTGTCCTAGTCTATTCAACCAATGGCAGATTATTCATAAATACATTGGTTACTCATGGTCTCGCTCCTCTTACCCACAGGCAGAAGAAGCGCACCTCCTCTTAACTTAACAGGGCTGCCTGGCACAGAAAAACTCAACGAGAGAGAGAAAGAGGTTTGGCAAACACGATTTTATCTCTAGCCTGAGCTCATTTTGAAGACATCTGCCTCATTGATGTGACATAATGGATCCTAAGTGATTCTCTCATCATCTCCCTCAGTTATGTCAGGTGGTTCGTCTGGTGCCTGGGGCGTATCTGGAGTACAAACAGGCCCTGCTCAACGAGTGCAGAAGACAGGGAGGTCTACGGCTGGCGCAGGCCCGATCGCTCATCAAGATAGATGTCAACAAAACACGCAAAATCTATGATTTTCTTATCAAAGAGGGCTACATCAATAAGGCTTAACTGTGAGTGAACTGCTCCAAGGACATCTGATAGATGATGAAGAAATGTGGAGAATGAGCAATGATTGGTGAATAGGGTTTAAGTGTAGTACTTGTATGTATTTCCATTGTATGTAGAGCCGCACCTGTCTGTTATTAAAAGACCGGTGCTTTTTTAAAGCTTGTGTTCAGTACTGTATCTGTTTTTCTGTGCTGTGTACCAAGACTGAAGCATTTTGTGCAAAGAATAATGTAATTACACACCACTGTTAAAACATTAAAAATGCTGATGCTTTACTATAAGGTTCCGTTTGTTAACATTACTTGACATGAACTAATAATGAACAATGTTTCTGTAGCATGTATTGGTCTTAAAGTTAATCATTTACTAATACATAAATCCTACTAATACAAGTAATACAAGTTGTATCTGTTAACATTAGTTCATTCACAATGAATTGACACAAAAAAGCAATGTAACATTGTATGTGCATTAAATGACATTAAGATAAAGCTGCATTAATATATTGCTTATTGTTAGTTCATGTTAGCCAATGCAGTGTTGAATGTTAACAAATAGAACATTATTGTAAAGTGTTATCAAACAGTGTTTTTATCTGTGTGTTTCTGAATTTGAATTTATTATGTGTTTTTTAATTTGTAGTTTAATCTTTAAACTCCGTTAAAACTCCAAAACTAGTGGATGAATGTCACAAAGCCTTTCATGAACCTACCCAAATTACATTTCACTCTAAATGAAAGAATTAATTAAATGTCCCATTCCCAAGTTATTATTGTAATGCAAAAAAAAACAAGTTAGGTATGTCATTTGTTGTATTGTTGCATTTAAGCACTGCCATAATGCGGATTTTACTGTAATACAAACACTGTAATACACTAATGAGATTGTAATGAGAGTCATTTTTGAATGTAATGAGAATGACTGAAAATTGTCTGTATGCATTACGGTAATGAGCAATTTGATAGGGAAGTAATGTCACAATGCAAAACTTTTTTTCCTCCCAAACACAGACTTTATTTACATCAGTGTAATTTCCTGTTTCTGTAGTGATTCGAGATAACATCCCCCCTAAATCCTGACAGGTCTTGTGAGGTTTACCTCCTGCATCTGTAGAGCTTGTTGTGAAGCAGCTAATATGAATATTGGAACAGAAACCTGTTCTTTAAAACTTGCATGCGGTTAGTTTAATGTGAAGTCTGTCCTGGCAAATTTCATGTGAAAGTTGAGTGTGAAATCTACTACAGTCACGCTCTGGTGTGTCACACGGGGCCTGTGACTAACGCTAGCCGTATTATCGCGCGCAGACGTCAGCAACAGCAGCTATTGGGCTTTAGGGAGCTTATTTTAACAGCATAGCGCAACGTCAGCGCATCTTAGCGACCTGATTACCACGTCAGATCCCACCTTTGATGATAACGCACTGCCCAAATGAGCAGAACCACAGTGGAGAAATGAAGGCCTGTTTGAAGTCTAAAAGGCCTGGAGTTTGGAATCAATGTTTTTATTTGCATCCGTATTCCTGTAGGTGATGTGTCAGTGTTATTTGATTTATGAATCGGAAATGTTCTCTGTGTGCTTGGAAAAAGCATCGTGACAGCCTTTTGTTTGTTTTTCCCACTCCGCGCGCTTTCCGTGCGGTGGCAGGTTTTGTCACAACAGATTCGGTTCTGTGTCCAGATTTATTTTTCTGTGTAAATGTTCCGGCTCAGAGCTTGAGCTTCTTGAAGAGGTTTGGATGGGCTACAGATCAGGTGGATGAAATGAAAAATTAAAAACTGGCTAGGCGGCTGTGATAGCTTGGGGTGCTACCACAAGAGCTGTCCTGTTTTCAACAATGTATATGCAAGTGTATCGTTCTACGAGCATTGTTTTTTAAATTGCCAATATTGATTTTGCTATCTGGAGAGCAGAGTTCTGTTCCTATTAACAAGTTTAGCTGTTTCAGCTACACCCATTAGTAACGACTTGGCATTTAAACAATATTGTCCTATTATCAATATGGAGGCTACAAATATCATAATGAATATTAAGCATTGCAAACTGAATTGCAAATAAAGGTATTTTTTTTAATGTACTTAGGTAAAAGACTGCTCGATTTCATTGGACATTCTTAGCAGAAGTACAAGAGCGCAGCATTAGAACGAAATGACATTTCATAATGCCGCTGATCATCATATGAGCCGGGCATAAAACGACTGGTGTGTGAGTGAGCGAGCAGCCGCTGACTGGCAACAGAGCGGAAAGATATGCTGGATTCTGGTGTCAGCTCTCTGTGTGGGAGGCTGATCGGCTGTTGCATACCCGTTCCCCATCATCTGCCCTGTCTCATCATACCAGACCGCCTGCCTTTAAATGAGATCTGATACCTACTGTCTCCATTCCCCTGTTCCTCTCATGCACCATGAGGATGTGCAATAACCTTATGACCCTATTTTCCATTTTAATGTAACAGCAGATTATTCTGTGTTGGCTGTATTTTCTCAGCTTGTTGAGTGTCTGTAAAACATCTGCATTCATTAAGGGTTAAAAAAGTCCTTCAGCCTGCCATGATTGTAGGTGTTTTAAAATCAATGTGATTGATTATTGTTACTAATTTCCTTTCCCAGTGGTGTTGCTGGACTGCTTTAATGTAAAAATTATACCGCCTTCTTTGCTTTTTAACACTGGCCTGGTGTTCCAGCTCTCTGCCGGAAAAAACTCATAACAGCAGGAGATGTTCTACTGTAGGTGGGTAACCAGTTCAGGCTGTGTTGTGCACATGGTTGACTAGCTGGGTCTCTGTCTGCCCAGTCAGTGTGGTCTACCAGCTGTGACTAAGTTAACTGGGTTTTCTCATACTAGTGCAGTGTCAAAATTTCAGTTTTTGTTATTATAATGTTCTTTCCCACCAGTTCCTAATTGTCTCATTTTTATGGAAATTATACCAGCCCTCGGTTAAAAATGCTCCACAACCTCATTTGCCTCCACTCAAAACCAAACAAGGAAAACCGTACCATCCAACTCCTGCTGGAGGAATTGTTCCCCCAAAAATAACAAACTGGGCTTTATGGAGCTTGACACACGTGCCATTTTTTAAATGTGTGGTTGTAAATAGTAAGGTATGACATTAAATTTCTAGTTAAATACTTTACCAACAAAACGTATTCCAAATACCATTTTGATTTTAATGTGATGTGGAACATGATAGTCCAAAGATAAAATAGGCAGGACTTTTTCGATTTTAATGTAAGATTATGAAAACAATTTCTATTCTTTAGTAAAAACTGATTAATTATTCATAATAAGAACTACATTTACATATATTCACGTAGCAGACGTTTTTATCCAAAGCAACTTGCAAATAAGGTAGCATTTAACATTTTGCCTGTGGAACAGTTGGAGAGGGTTAACAATGAAGTTAAACAGTAAGTCAAGATTGGTCAAGTGTATGCAGAACAGATGTGTTTTAATAACATTTAAATGTAAATCTTGTATTTAGAAAGTAAATAGGCTTGATTTTGACTTCATGTTGACTTATAGGGGAGCTTTTGTGACATTGGCAACCACTTATCCATTACAAACATAAACTGTCTTCCGTTGTCAACACACAATGTTTCCTTGGCAACCAGGTCTCTGGCTTTCTATATCTGCAGGCAGAAAAAGGATCGGCTCAGAGGAGGATGACCAAAGAGAGAGTGGACACACACACAAACTGTTTCTTATCTGCTTGGTTGAAGAGTCATGATTAAGCCAGGCAGCAATAAAGCTCTACCTCTCGTTCTCTTTAACACACGGTTCAAAGCATTTTCGACTGCCAGGTCATTTTTATACACAGAGAACAAGCGCTTTAATCTCCGTTCTATTCAGACTGTTCTTGTTCTGATCGTTTTATTCATTACGCTGTGTGCTTATCAACAACAACAATATCAACAAAAGTGCTTAACAGCACACTTTATTCCGCGTTTTGTTGTACGCAGACTGCGTTTGATGAACCGGTTAACGTTAACCCCTTATGCGCATGTGTCTCTACTAACCCGTTTGATAATTCCGTATGTGGAGCGGAGGTGTGACACGCGATAACAGCTGTAGCTAAGGACTGTCTGACACACTAATGCTCGTGTCAGCAGTAGGAATCCTGATCCTACTGATCACAGCTGGAGAGACGCAGGTGTCTTGGGATCAGGCCCTGGATTGCATTTAGAAGCTCTCTGTGAGGGAGGAATTGCGTCATTAGCCGAAAATAGGTTTCATCTCTGTTCATTGTTAATCCAATTCTGGTAGAATTCATTTAATTCTAGCAGTACTGTATTATAATCATAGACTTATGGTGTTATAATGCTTCCACATACTGTAGGTTTATATAGTGATGTGGTTTTGGGGACCAGGTAGAAATTGTTTGGGTAGCAGAAGTGACAGAACTCCAGACAGACTGCCCTGCTAACAATAGCTTGTGGGAACGTTTCCCTAACCTTTCCATCAAGTTAAAAATGTTATTTTGAATGTTCTAGGAACGTTCTAAACATCCAGTTTTTTGATGTTGTATTAATGTTATTGCTTGGTTAAAAGAACATTATTCAAACTTTTTAATACTGTAATGTTTTTAAAATGTTCCACTAACAACTGAATAACATTTTTGATATGTTAAAAATTAACATTATTTCAAAATAACTTTTAGAAAATGTTAGCCAATGTTTTAAGAACATTAGGTAACATTCTAACAACGTTTTCCGCTTGCTGCATCTTAGACTCATAACTCTACTAACTGTATAAGCATTGGACCTGGCTGGTTGTAGGCCAGATGTCTCTGGTATTAGCAACTTCATGTGGCGAGGCCAAACTTCTGAATTGATCCTATGAGGGGAAGATGGCTGGAAGTTTCTCTCTGGAGAGTCAGGATACTCTAGACCTCTGCCTGGCACTCCACGTCTATTTCTGTTCCGGCTTTCACACAGGGCAGAGAAATGGGATAGCTGTCATGTTCAAAATTCTTCTCCATGATTTAATTAGATATTGGCCTCAATACAAAAGTGATGAGTTGCCATTGTCTCGGCAACAGGGCGGTTTCTGAACTACCGTGCACCCAATTTCTCATGAACTTGAGGATGTGTCACAGACACCATGATTTTTAGTGGAAGTGTCAGAAGCTCATAGCTGTGCTTTCTGCTGGTTGAGCACAGAACTGAGCAGCTTTATTTACATCAGATTACTGCTTGTTTCCTTGACAGTGTAACTAAATTTTGCAGATGCCTCCATGCAACCAGTGGAAACATTAATAGTCTGATGTCTCTCTGTGACTCACCTTACATTTCAGTCTCATTTGAATCCTCTACAGCTCACTCTCTCTTTCCTTTTTTAAACAATGATCAACATCATGTATGGGTATTTGGCTTCTTAAAAGGACCTATCAATTACATTTTTGTGCGTGTGGTAAGAGCCAACTTAGCTGTCACTGAGAATTCTGGGTATCATAAAGGGTTTGAAAAACAACTGTATTGCACAGAACTGTTTGTACAAACCATATCTAACTACTCATATTTATTTGTGTCATTATTTTTGCAATTCTGTTTGGTGCTCATAAAAGTTTCTGGGACTATATTTGCTAGCTGAGGAACTGTACGGCAATGATAACAGATAACACTCACCAGGAAGTATTCAGGGCCAGGACTTTTTGGAAAAAATACTACACCCCCCTGTGTGCACTATGAGTCATCAAAAATTTTTCATCTATTTTAAGGAAAACTGTAAATTTTAAATGCATGTAGTTAGTTACCACTGAAAGTTTATTAACCTAATTAAGTTTATTAAGTGCACTTTCATATAGGTGGCCTTAAAGACTATAACTAGACTGAGGGCCACAAAACTCCAATCCTGAATTCATTGGGTCTTTAAAAGAAGAAATTACAGTTCTCCTGCATCATCTTTTACACAACGAGTTCTTTAACAAACGTTTCTATCTCTGTATTGTTCAAAGCAAAAGAAAAGCAGTAAGCACATGGACCCTCCCTTGGGTTTGGGCTCTCTTGCCAGCACAGTGTATCAGGTGTGCTACAGAGTTTTCTGGTCTTTGTCCTCTCTCTTTTCAGACTGTTCCCGTCTCTGACGCCACTACAGTTATTCTGGAGATTTAAACAGTACCACTCTGTGTTTGCCTCTGAGGCAGCAGTGTAACTGGAGGTCCTATAAGGAATGTGACAGTCTGGAGGTTAGTATTATATTGCCTGGCGCTGGTTCCAGTTGACCTCACTAAGCATGACATTTGTGTTTAAGATGTGAGATTGTTAAAGCTGCTCTGTAACAAGGCAACTGGATCTTGAAGGGCTTTCAAGAAGGGCTACATATTCATGATACAGAGATTGTAAGGTTAGATTTCAATCCTCAGAGTTACAAATTTCGTATGTTAAATAAATCCAAGGGTTCAACATGTTCTCCCCCAATGTCGAGACTGCAGTTCTGTTTGGATTGATATACTGTAGCAATAAACAGTGTAGCGTCATTCTCATCCTGATGTTTGCAGTCTGAACTCTCATAATTGAATTTATAACGCACCCACATGGGTGGGCCCACGTTAATGGTCTCAACAGATTGACATTAGAGGAATGAATACAAAGCATGCTGTTGATTACCAGATACAATCATTTCCATTGGTCTCCCAGTTTATAAAAAACAAATACACAGTATTTGGAAGCAAGACTCAGACCTTATGAGTTACTGTAATACAAGCTTTGACTGAACTTTAATTTCTTAAATGATTTATAGGATTTATTTGTATATGATGTTATTTTTTACCTATTATATTTATCTGAATTATTCAGTAAGGTAACTTCAGTTCAGCTTTACCAAGTGACAAACACCCTAAAAAGGTCTCATATTTGGAAAGCTAAACTACTGGCAACTGACCTGTGATTGCTTAACAGTGATTACTAAATGAGTTTAATACATTGATCAATGATATTCTAAATACCAGTAAGATGACCAATATGACAACACCACACAAACATGCTGATTCTGAGGAGGTTAAGGACAAGCACGTGTTTACTTGCACATGATGTTTGTTGTAGTTAATGTCTTTTATATCTGCAGATGCGTGTGAATCGTGATGTGTCAGTATGAGCTCTGGCTCGTAGTGTTGGATGGGGGAGGCGCTTCTGTGCTCTTTCAGCGTATGTTTTCCCCAATAGAAAATTTCCTGTTGTCACACGCGCCATAGATACGAGCGCACGCTCGACTCCATCACGGGAAGCGCGTGTAGTTGCCTGATTTTAAGGAATATTTCGGGAATATTTGCTTGCTCGGGCAGTGCTGTTAAAAAATTATGCCATCGTGTTATGATTTCAGACGACGATTTCAGTCTTCAGTGTTTTAAAGTGACCAGGTAAGTTGTCTATTGTTTGAAAGGGGATTTAGACGAACACGAGTAATGTAATAAAATAGAAGTCCACGCTGATGTTGACGTAATGACGTGAATAATAATATAAAGTAAGAGTAGCGTTAATTGTTTTTTTGTCTTATTTTATGTCTTTATTTCTCGACAGTTGTGCGCATTTACAAGTGTCATTCTCATACACAGCTTAGATTCTACATAAAACACGCTTGTAGTTTCTATTTTAACGGCAAAATAAACATAAACACTTCGCGTATGGAGCGCAAAATAGTTGTAGTAATTTTCCGCGATGTTTATTTGCACGTTCGCATAAATTATTGATTTTCCGTCAATGGAGTTTGAACTAAACATTTTATTTGTTGGAAATTGTGCAGCCAACAGGTTCGTCATCATCCAGTTTTGTATCAGATCGTATTATAACGTTTGATACAGTGGTTATGTATGAAATGAATGATAAATATGCCAAATACTTTACAAATATGGAACAGGTTGACGTGCGTGACTGAATGAATGAGGTGCTAAATACAACAAACATGCGACCATATAGATTTACAGCTCAGTCACAAGCATCAACCTGTTTATTTTCCCATATAACTTATAACGTTTTTTCCCCAGTTTTCTTTAATAAAATATGTTTTCCTGCGTAAACAATCAAAACAATAAATGTACTCAAAAGACGTGCATTAAATAAATATCTTTAGGTCTCCCAGGCTTTCACAGAATCAAAACATAACTACTGAAGTACATGTCCAAATATTTGACAATGTAAAATCCTGTAAGTTAAGTCCAGCTAGCTGTGTAGTTAGCAGTTATAGACCAGTTTGTTGACCAAATCAGTATATATTTGCCCTTTTCCAAATCCAGATATGCCGACAAGTCTTTCAGCATGGCTGCTTAACAGAAATTTAAGTTTTCCCTTGTGTTAATTCCAAAATTTACCTACAGACTTATTTCCATATTTTTAAACATTAGTAAATATCTCATTTGCTACATGAAATTATATCATGACCACTTTATATCACTAACAGTCACCCTGTTGTCCGGATATTAGCATGTGTATCAGCCATGAAATATTAAAATGTAAAACTCACAATTTGCAGTCGAGTTTTGCATCAGTCTCTTTTTTTTCTTTGAAAGGCATTTTTAATGAGAAAGAGGACTGACAGACATATTAAGCTAATAGTCTATTTAATATCTCCTGTTTCTTTATCTTTCAAATGTTTATATTTGTAAAGTCACAATTCAATACTTCCAGTCAGAGCCACTTGTTGATTCATTAGTGATTATTTCATTAGGCTATTGACAAGATTAAGCTGGTAGTGTAAACACTACTCGGGTCCAGTTTCCTGTTTTCCACATTTGGTGTGGAAGAAGGGCTGCCATTTTGGGGCTCGAGTTTCTCAGCGGGTGTCTCTCATTCCCATTAATGCTTGCGGAGATGGAATCACTCTGGAACAATTTCCACACGCAGGAGAGCTGGCATTTGAGACCTGCAGCACAGAGTCTGATGTGTGCTGGTGTTGACAGATCTTGAGACACACACAACGAATTATGAGTCTGTGTGTGTGTGAGGTTGACATAGCAGCCCATTACTGTCATGCCAAGAATACATGTGTTCACGCCAGTCCACAGGTGGAGAAACTGAATTACTGTGTCTCTGGCAAAATAAATTGCTTGGTTCCCAATGGAGAAGATATTTATTTAGGATTGATTGATTGCTTCTAATTTACTGGTAAGCAACAGGGTGATAGCTTTGTCATTGCCTTTTCATGCAGTGTGTTTTGATGATATGAATATGTTGCCTGTGGCTTTTAGGGAATAGTTCATCAAAAAATGAAAAATCTGTCATCTGTCAGTTCCAGCATTTACCTACAGCCTAATTTCCATATGTTTAAACATTAGTAAATATCCCATTTGCCATCATGGAATTGTATCATGACCAGATTATATCACTAACAGTCACCCTGTCCGGATATTGGCATGGGTATCAGCCCTGAAATATTAAAATGTAAAACACAATTTGCAGTCGAGTTTTGCATTTGTCTATTTTTTTTTTTGAAGGCATTTTAATGAGAAACAGGACTGACAGACATATTAAGCTAATAGTCTATATAATATGGCTTTCAGGGAATGGTTCAGCAAAAATTAAAAATCTTATCATAACTTTCACACCTCTATGTCATTCCAAACCTGTAATCTTCCCGGAACCCGGAATCTTCACACTGCTATTTAACATACAGTAAATTAACATAATAATCAGGATTGTGAAACTTTTTTGTCAGTGTATTTGGTAGTTTCACACAGTCATTCATGTAGGAATATTGTCATAATTTTGTACATTAAGAACTGACGTTATTGACACAGAATTCCATTAGTCCTTGTGTCTCGTAAATGCCTTACATTTCAATAAGGTCCTATTCAGTGAATAGATTAAGTTCCAGTTTGTTCCTCACACAAAGCAGTTGTATGAGACTTTGTGTTTTATTTTCTTTCTTGTCTTTACATCAGATTGTCACTGGTTTCCAGGGCTAGTGGAATTAGCCCATCTGTAAAAATTTGTTTTGTTTCTGGTTTGAGGGATTTTGGGAGCCAGAATCCTGTATCTGCAGTAGAAATACATGAATAAAAAGGTTCGGATGTAAATACCTTCTAAATACTCTTCTAAATATTCTCATTTTGTGTTCTCTGAAGAAAAGTCATAGAGGTTAAGGAAAACACGAGGGTGAGTAAATAGTTTCATTTTTGCTTGAACTACTTTATGTTTCATGTTTCTTTCATTTTTGCTTGAACTACTTTCATATGTTTAATGTTTCTTTCATATGATCCCCTTCATCTCTCCCTTTCTTCCCACTCCTCCACTCACTCTTTGTATAAATAGCTCTGTACAGAAAGTGATAGTCAGCAGTGAGACCTTTGACTCAATCAGCACTTTGGGCTGCTGAGGTGCATCTCTGTTGTTATAGATCCACCTGGTATTCCAGAACTCTTCTGATCTAGTCACCGGGTCACAGCACCACAGCAGGCTTACAAAGTTTTGATCTTTCAGCTGCATGTTTTT
>JAZGTK010017573.1:0-12222 GCA_036877625.1 Ambastaia sidthimunki
AAGCTGCACTCGTTTATTCCACAAACTCTCACTCTGAATCCTGTGCGTTCTTCCCTCACACAAACACTCCATTGAAAACTCCTCGGCTCCAGTCGTGTGTTTCAGAAAAACTCCTTACAGACCCAGCAGGCCGGAAAATTGGCCCACGCTGTCACAGTTAGCTTAGCTGATCCTTATTATCCACGTTTCCAAGGGAGCTATTGGTGGGTTTTTATCTAACATACCAGGGAGACACCCTGCAACCCAGCGGCCCAATACAGCGGCCCAAAGAAGAGGGTTCAGACGTTAACTGCAGCTCTCTGCATGGGACAAAGAGCTTTACAACGCGTGGGAAAAAATGACCCGTCTGCTTCCTGATACTGGGAGAGCCGGCGCTGACCCGAGAGGTCATCCAGTGACAATACTTCAACCTAACAGGGCCGGTTTGAGACAAAGCCTTTTTTTACAACTATATTCATCACTCACAGACCATTTCTGTTGCTGTCTGGTGCGCTATCACAAGAACATACCCAACTAACAATCTTAACTTGTAAGAACGTTTCCCTGTTTCAAATATGTTTTTTTGGAAATTCTAGGAACGTTAAAAATATCCAGTTATTGCTTGGTTAAGTTATTTAAATATTTTTTAAACTCTGTAACGTTTAAAAATATATATGGTATATAACGTTAAATATTCTACTAATGTTACTGCAGGAACTTTTTGAGACAACTTTCATTAGAAAACGTTCATTAGGTACAATTTTAAAATTAATTTAACTGTTCCTTTTTCTTTATAATGTATCTATAATAAATTAAAAAATAATTTAGTGCTATTTATGAGCAACAGGGGCTTAAAATTTGTGTCGTCTATACATAACCTCTTTCCCTCTGACTCCAGGGACTCATGAACAACATGTTTGTGGCACGTCCATATGGACAGACAAAAACAGGTCAAGTGAGGTCTGGTGAGTTTCTTCATTTTGCAGCACAAGAGCACCAGCCGACAGCTAGTGAAGTGACCACTAGCTTGACTACTGGTTAAGTATTGGTTTGACCTGCTGACCGACCGGTTGTATCAGCCCACCCACCAATGATCAAAAACACCAATGACAAAAAAAAGCAGCTGTAAAGATACATTATCAGATCCTCTAAAACTTTATTTGCTGCAAAACTGAAGTTAGTTTAGTTGTTGCTTTAGTTGTTTTAAAATACATGCAAATTTATGTTCTTAACACAATCTTTCTCACTACTGTAAATTATACGTCTGGATTCTAAACAAACTGGCTCAGATTAACATTTAAACAGAAAATATAAAAAAATGGGGGACATTTTACTTAGGATTTTTTTTTGCAAAACAGTCAAAACAGACCTGAATTAACAGTGACCCTTACATTCCCACATTCAGCACATTACAACAATGAAAAAATATTAATCGGTCATATGAAATTGGTCCTTTACAAAGAAAAAATTATTAAATGTCAGTAAGAATTACAGAAAATGAATGAATGACATAGTGAGACACAAATGTCCCCCATGACTGTCTCCCAAAAATGCAAATAAATTACAGGCCTTTCATTAACATATTGTTAAAATCATCTGTGAACAATAATTATGCACTGAATGGCAACTGAATGACTGACGTCAGTGTGGCTTTTATGTTTCCTGAGTCCTAAAATCCGGCTTTTGTGGCGAGTGTCTTCACCAAACTAACCACAATGCATTGTCAACCTGAATTTCTTTATTATTATTAAAATGTTTCATTGCAAATACAAAGCACGCATCTGGCACAAAGATAGACACGTTCAGAAAAGTAAAATTTGATGCACAAAAATAATTAGCGTGTACATTTTTTTTGCCTTAGTAAACCTACTTCATAATTAAATCAACTCGGTCTCCGTTCATGACACACGTGTGCTGGGATGTTGTAAACTCAGGATGAGGTCCTGTGAGGAGGAGGGCAGGTCTGTTGGTTTTGACTTGAATGGATTAAGCAGGTTGTTAGTGGTCGAGTGAGAGGGCAGCTGTCAGCGGGACTTGCGGTCATTCAGAGCAGATGATTATAAGGGGCAGTGACACTCGGCCCAGCGGTAGGCAGTCCGGCTGCCCAAAGGGAGGTCATGGGTTAAATGATTTGTGTCAGAGGGCCCGAAAGCCATAATTGAAAACAGACCTTGTCCTCCTTCAGTTCACTAAAGCAGTGGAGTGGTTAAGGGTGTGAGGGCTGCTCACAGGGTGACATATGAAGTCCACTGGGCAGAAGGTCATCAGTTAACACTATTTATAGACATGTTGTGTTTCCACATTCCATCAATCTTCATGTTTACTGGTCAAAATTTAAAAAAATGACAAAAGCGCACAAAAAAGTAGGTTTGCTTTGTAAAAGGCATTACTGAAAGAAATGACAAGATATGAACACTTTTATATTTAAAAATACACTTAATAACCTAAACATTTTATGGTCTGTTTCGGTCCATTGGTGGGCAATATACGGAGGTTGAAAGGAATCCCACAATCCTCTGCGTGTGATTTGGCAGTTTGTGGAAAACCAAAATAGTTTAGAATTAAATACACAGGCCAATTTTTATCATCTTTTAATTGTAATTCAGAGAAATAAGCAGTGTGGATATTCCTATGTTGTTGGAACACCAAAAATATTTGAATAACGTTGTTATAACCAGGCAGTTTAAAAAAAACTGATGTTTTAAACATTTGTTTTAAAACAAATTTTCAAAATATTTTTACAGTTTTTGTTACCTAAAATAAAACCATTAGGAGAATAATTCTTATAACCTAAAATTGTTAGCTGGAAAATCATGATGTAAGTTTAGTCTTTATGCCAAAACCACTAGTGTATCCCAGAATGCACTGGGGCCTGGCAGCCTGTCCTGCAGTCACATATCTCAGTGTACAGAGAGAGATTAGGAGACACCTGCAGATCCCTTTTATCTGCGGCCAGTCGTGCCAGCTTAAAATTTCATACTGAGAAAAACTTCACCCTTATTATGGACTCATGGTTGACGACACATTATTGTGCAAACGTATCTACAACATAAAATTGCACTCTTCCCATTTAATAAAAAGTTAAAAATCTGGCCCAATAAAAAAGATTTTTCATGGTAAAATCAAAGGTCAATGTAATAATATTTAACTCAACAATGGCTCAAACTCCGCATATCATTTTCTGTTCTTTTTTTGTCCGATCTCTTGTTGATTTTCGATCTGACATTGATTTCATTATTGCTGGGAAAAGATAAACGTTAAATCCTTTGTTCCTCGTCCGAAACGTCGTCAGGAAGACGTTTTTTCAGCTCTCTTTACTCAGACCTGCTGTGCTGTATGTGGCTCTTTTGAAAGAGCAAAATAAAGAGAAAAATGAGGCAGGAATATGGGCTGTAGAGACCCTTTTGCTGACCAGCTGTGATGTCAGAGGGGGTATGTAATCCTTATTGTGTGTCTCAGAGGTCGGCACAGAACAATTAAATCTCTCAGCTGAAGTCCTGCAGCTCCTTCAGGCTGCTGAAACAGGCCCCGTGTGTCTGAACTGATCCTGTGAGCTATAATTCAGTCCGTAGAATTAAAATAAATAGGGTCAAAGAATTATGTGTGAATTTGCATAATGATGCTGATTGGTCAATTATTCTAACTAAAAATAATTACATTACTACAACATATAAAAAGCTATGATGTAAAACACTTGTTTACCAGCCACAGATATGTAAAAACTGTGTTTTTAGACCAAAACGATTGTTTTGATACTTTGCTTAATTAAAAACTCTTTGAATGACAAATGTACATTCTGGAATGTTTTCATAAATATCAAGTTTAAAGTAACTGTTTTATAAACGCCAGATTTACAACAGCACGTTCAGTACAACACTCGTTCACAAAGCGTCAATCTATTCTAAAGCGCAACCCTGACATCTAGTGACCAAACCAGAAACAGCAGGTCTGGACAGATACATTATACAATACATAACATAGCATATATAATGTAGCATATATAGTATATACACTTAAAACACATAAGATCTATATAATCTATATTTAATCCTTTATATATATACACCTAGTTATCTATATAAAATTTTATATCTATAACTTATATACTCTGTAATATCAAAACCAAGGTTTAAGGTTCAAACAAACGACAAAAACTGATTGGAAAAAAATGTAAATTAATTTGATTTATTTGCACGTTACATATATATTAGAAAACAATCATTGCAGTTATCTTACAAAACTGTATTAAATGAGTGCATGCATACCAGATAGCATCTCACTCAAATCCTCATGTCAGGATAATGTCAGAAAGTCATTGTAGAAACATTCAAGGACAAATTGCACATTGTTGTCAATTTTGTGATTTAAAGTACTACAACCGTTTTGATATAACCGTCAGATAAATTCAGATATAATGTTTTCTCAACATATGTTAAAGATCTGAACATGAAGTGAACATGAAGTTCATTTTAAACATGTTTTCTGCAGCATAAAATGCCGTGTTTGACACTGATCAAAAGACACACTGTTGTCTACAGTAGTTACGACCATCTGTCACCTAAAAAACGTCACACATTTTCTTTGTAAGATTTGTGGAACGTTAAAAGAACTCAGTTCACCACTGAAATGTCTAAAATTGTCTTGCTAATATCTAGCTTAACTCGTGTTTTGTAAAGAAAACAGTGCAGATAACAACACATTCATTCGCTCGACATCACAGATCAAAAGCTATAATAAACATCTGAAGAACCGTGTAGGACGTCTCAGAACGGCGTTTCAAAGATCTTAAAGCGAGCAGGACTGTGAAATCTTTCACCTGTAAAGCTTTATCTAGCGCTGTTGGGTACTGCATACTGAGTTTGGGTCTGCTGTAGGAGTTCTGTGACAGCCAGGAGCTTTTTCAAAACGTGCTGTGAGATAAACGGGAACCACAAATATTGAGTAACGGCGTAAATCGCTTTCACTGACGATTTAGTTTATGGTTTCTGTCTTACCTGTTGTGCTCCTCTCTCATTGCTCAGAATCCTCATCTCATCTAAGTGTGTGACACACAGCTGGTGTAGAGCAGCAGAATCACGGGCCAGGTCTGTGCTGAAGCTCTCCGAGGTCTCAGGCAGTCCTGGAACGTTCTGAAAACGTGTGTAAGACGTACAGCGTTAGACACCCGTGTGTGATATGAATTCATTGATGTGCTTGTGGACAAAACTATTAGAATATAGACTGGACAGAATGCTATTATAATAAAAGGGGACCTCAGAGTGGGCGGGGCTTAGTGCCTCCAACGGGTTTAAATAATAATTTTTTATTGTGTATTTAAGTATTAATGATTTTGTGGATGCAGTATATAAACATTGTGGTCGTGAAGAACTGATCTTGCCTGATGATTTTGTAAACTGCGATTCTGGAAAAAATGTATATAAAAAATGTTGGGCCATATTTCCATTTGTATGTCAGAAATCAATTACTGGAATTAATAGATTTAGATGACAACTTTAAAAATGGAAATGTGTCCAATTTAAAAAAAAGATGTAAATATGACTCATAAGTCACCAAGCGCCCCCTGGAGGAAGGTCTGTGTCTTACAGGAAACAATGTTTGCAGCCCAGTGGCAAAAACTAAGTTCAATATGGTGACAAACCCCAAGCTTGTCCAAAAACATGATCATTCTGTGCTTATTATTCTTGATAAAGGGATTCACTCCTTCCATGTACGGCTCCTGAAATGAAACGAGTACAAATCAATTTAATAACTCTGGAATTAAGAGTTAAATACATTTAATACGTTAGAATCCATTTGAAATGCTTGTTTTTACTTTGGCACCAAACTCCACCAGGTTGGCCAGATTCTGCACGGCTTTGGCCACTAAGGTGAGTGTTCGGGAAGCTGTGGGGGAGGGCGGGTCTACAAACAGGAAGTTGCTTTCATTTCAAAAATGTTGCGTGTGGTGATGTTTGTTTGTCTTAATTTATATTGAATGCAGTGCTAATTTCTGTTTCACTCACCAGCGATGATGTTAAAAATTCTCGGGTTGACAATAGCAGGACAAATCAGTCTAAGAAAAACAAACCCACTGACAGACACATATTAGAGGTTAATAATTATAATTAGCCATTAAAATAAAACCATATTAAATAATATTTGTTGTAAACGTTACGAACAAAGGAGACATTTCAGAACCTCACTACTCGAGTTCTCATGGTGGTGTTTCTGGGCCATTTCTGCTGTACAGATTTCTGTAAACAGCCGTATATGAATCTGAGAGTCCTGCAGAGAGACATTTACCAGATGCCACTCAAAGCTTTATTCTGATTGGTTGTTTGTTTAGAACAGAGATTGTGATTGGTGACTCACGGGGGGAGAATTTCAGCAGCTGTGAATATTTTCTCCACCAGCTCGGACAGGATGCTCAGCAGATGAGTGAGATTTATGTTCACATCTTCATTCTTCTCCAGTTTAGAGGGATTGAGCTAATTTACACAAGAAGCTATTAGAATATATTTCTAACAGATCTAAAATATTCAAATTTGAGACTCAAACATATCAATTATTTAAATGTGATTGAAAACCTTTGAATTAAAGAGTTTCATCTATGTAGACGAGCCACATTTCAAACACCCAGCTAACAGGAAACATTCTTAGAACATTGTGTAACATACTCTAAAAGTTCTCTCAAAGTTCTCTCAAACTTTTTTAGCGTTACATATCATATATACAAAATGTAAATCTTAAGTTATTAGTATGTTTTAAAAACGTTACAGATTTAAACAATGTTTGCAATAATGTTATATTCCAAAATAACATTTTTATTGTTTATGTTACATAAAGAAACCGTTAGGAAAACGTTCTTAAAACCTAAATTGTTAGCTGGGGATCTGTCTGAGGTTATAGCATTAAAAACGTCAGCAATACCTCACAAGACTGTTTGGAGTCCATGATCTTGAGGATGGTGTCTTTCAGAGCATAGTGGACGAACGGAGTGGCCGTGGCCTTCATGTACTGCTCCATCAGAGTGCTGGCCAGGGTGGTGGCGCGGAACAGAGTCGTAGCTTCATCTGCATCATGAATCAGTCCAGTGAGTCAGGTGAAGTTCTCAGATACAGAGCAGAATGAAAGGAGAGAGAGATCCACGGACCTTCAGCGCTGATCTCGTGGTCATTGAGCGCTCGGAGCAGCTGAGCCTCCAGGTTCTCGTGTCTGAAGATCCTGAGCAGGACACTGGCGAGAAGAGTGCGGTCCTGTCCACAAACGTGGGCCAGAGCGCTGATCACGTGCAGTTCCTTCAGGAGAACCAGCTGGACAGGAACATCAGCAAGAAGTGACACCACAAAAAAACTGTGAGACATTTCGCTAAATATCTTGTATCACATTATTGGTTGGTTTTAAGAATGTCAACGTTCTGGAAACGTTCCCTGTTAGTTGGGTAAGGTAACACATCCTTTATCCTTTATGCAGTGATTCATACTGATTCATGATTCGTGTCACCTCCCTCACATTGCCAGTAAAAGTCTCACCTCTTTCAGCTCACTGTATACCTCCACAGGCATGATCTTCTCCACAGAATACCTCACTCTCAGACGCAGTGAGCTGGGCTCTGTGTTCTTCAGAGGCACGTGAGAGCTCAGGGGAAACCACTCGTCAATCATCTGACCCCTCTGGAGCCGACACAGCGGACAGCACATAAACACTGCGGAAGAGCACACATCATTCCCAGCTTTCCCAGTTTTTGGAACATGGTTTAAAACCATTTCATAAAAACATACAGATGTCGTTCTCTTTGCTTTTCTTCGTCTTGTTGCTGAGACTGATCTCGAACCGGTTGATTTCGCTGGACAGGTCGCTGAGGGAATAATGAAGAAATGTTAATGAACGTAAGAAAGAACGTTAAAACACCCAAGAGGGAAGAGTCTTACTCGAAAATGAACTCTTCTGTCCAGACAGGGTTCTGGCCCTCGCGTGGGTGAGTCTTGGCGATCTGAATGCTGTTCAGGTAAATGTTGCAGTAGGGGTTTGTGAAGTGTTTGCTGGGCAGTTTGTGAGCCTCCTCCACATGCAGAAATAAACTGCTGACCTGTAAACATTCATGTCAGTAACGCTTCAGAAACAACATGGCAGGAAATCATAGATGTTTAGGGGAGTTTACCTGACGCAGGCGTTTGTTTGTGCATGGCTGGCTGGGTTTTCGAAGGTTACTACAAAATGTTTGCAGACATTTCATCCAGTCCTACACAGTTCAGGAAGGGCAGATATGGGGCACGAGAGAAAAAATACATTTAACACGTGGAACAATAAACATGGGAGCATCAGGTACATTTTCTGTTCTGAAAATGAAATGAGGACAAAATCTCAATCTTTAATATTCAAATTAGTGGAACCACATTTTGGCCAATTAGATCTCACTGTGGGCGGGGCTACCTAGGATGATGCAATAAAAACAAGTGTCTTTTTGTGCTGAACTTTTTACAGGTACTTTTTACCCTGAAAGCGTTTGTAACCAGCGGTGGTAATAAAGCATCACAGAACCTGAGTTTGTTCAGGAGTCTCTCCTGCGAAGTAGAAGATGCACTGATCTTCAGTAAAGTGCTGGACAACTATCTGAAAACAGTTCGGCCTGTTAGAAGATAAAAAGACTCATTAACTATTTGAACCTGCAGATGAATTATTCATTATTAACAGAATTAAACAAAATATGAATTAATAACGTATAATGCTGAATTATTAATTAATAATCGCGTTAATATGAGAACGAAAGGCGTCTAACCTGCCAAACATACTGTCGTGGACCTCGTACACCGAACACACGCTTAAATCTATTAAACCTTTGGGTTTAGTTGCACGTTTTTCACTCTCAAAGTAAATCAGCTGGGAATCGTTGCCGTCCAGGATGAAATACAAATTCTTCCATCTTTTGCCTTTTCCTATTTATATGAATAAAAGGGACGTCAAGTAGAACTGCATGAATAATCGTTTCATTCATCAGTGTAGATGGTCAGGAATACATGGATACCTTTATTAAACAGGACGTAACCTTTCTTCACAATGTTTTTATAGAAAGCGTCTTTGGTCTTTCGGCGGATAGTGTTGTAGATTTCTTTGCCTTCCATAGAGTCTGTGAGAATCTGCTCCTGATGAAATCCAATATTTCAAATAACACACCGTACACATCGTACAGTAACGTTTTTCTATTAAGAAGTTATTGCATAATAGAAATGTAAGCAGGAAAAACTCAAGGACTTCCTCCACTTTTGTTCCGACACTTACCTGGACAGAAAGAGCCTCTTTCAGGAAGTGTCCCTCAACTATCTGCTCATTTCTGTAGTGCGCTATGATGTCATCAATACTGTCCGAAAAAAAACATTGTAAACGTGCATCACATAAAGTAACTCGTGATGAGCTTCAAACGTCTTGAAGGTGCTTTAAAACATGTTTACTATTCTAGAATTTCTGCTAGACTAAATTACACAAGCCCCCTTTTTCTAAAACCCCACCCACCTTACAGCAAAAAACATAAATGAGGTTAATATAGCTCTCCCTCACGACACGCAACTGTCATGAGTTGTGTGCGTGATTTGGGACGGTCCCACCAAGTTTGATATCTTTGAGCCTCAGAGTTTTTAATGCACAAATTCTTTTAGCAAACAAAATAAGCTTCATTAGAATTTGAAGAAAATCAACACAATAGGGCTGTTTGGACCACTAAAAAGTGTCCCATAGGTCATTTTAAACACATTATAGTTGCCTTTAACAAAAGAAAAGTCATATAAACAAAGACTCCTGTCAATGAAGAAGGCCATAAAAAAATGAGATTTTTGAAGCTATATTGACTGACTAAGTGACACGCTCAGCTTCTTGCTTGCCTTGTGAACACATAAAATAACTGACAGGCAGAACGCGTTCTGATTGGCTAAACAAATATGATTGACATCATCATGGTCTGCATTTTTGTTCACAGAGTCTACGGCTGTTACAGAGACCAGCAATATATGTCAGACAAAAAGAACGTTTCCTGTGTGGCGAAAATTGCTTACAGCACCTTTAAAGGCTGTTTTTAAAGGTTTTCAGAAACTATTTTTGTTATGCTGGTTCAAAGTCTCTTCATATCCTGATAGCATCACTAAGTGGTCTAAAAATATTTTTTTATATATTAAGTGGAACACGCTGGACCGCTAAATGTTCTTCCAATCATTGTATTCTGTCCGAGAGTCTCACTCTGTTGCTAGCTTCTCTTAAATTGTCTACCCTACTTTAAACCCTCGGCACAGTCACACTGACCTGCTGTAGTAACGTCCCCCCATCATGAACTGGAGGCTGGGAGTGGGGCTGATTTTAAAGCGCTGGATGGTTTCTGTGGTGCGGAAATACAGTGAATAGTCTCCAGGGGTGCTATCAGACGGCCGCACCAGGAAACTGCCCACCTGGCCCCCTAAAAAAAAAACCAGAAAGTTAGCAGACATAACACTTCACTGCTAATCAGTGATGAAGGCTGAAACAAACATCACTGGTCCTCTTGCTTATAAATAAGAGTCTTTGCAGAACTGTCACATAACATGCAGAAATCAGGTTGTTTTGAAATTGTTTGTATGACTGGCCTGTCATCAGTAGGTTGTAAGCCTCCTGTTTGTTGATTTTGCCGTGAAACCAGCTGAAACAGACAGAAGAGGTAAAAATGATCAGACATGATGCAGGAATATTATCAGATGTTCTGCTTAATTCCTCACTTTTCCAGCTAACAGGGAACGTTCTCAGAACGTTGGTTAACATTTTACGTAATATATCTCAAAAACATTATTCTTAATTGTTAATAAAACATGTTAGAAAGGTTAAATATTGTTCTTATAACCAAGCAATATTGTTAATAATCTAAAAAACTGAACATTCCTAGAATTTTTAAAACACAATTTTTAACGTTTTTGTTACCTAACGAAACATTACGAAAATGTTCTTTAGAGCTAATACTACTCAGGAATATACAGAAGAAACACACTCACACTTTTCCCTCATGAGGGTCTTCTTCACGTGTCTGTGAATGTATCAGTACAGGACAGCTTCTGTCAACACTGTATCTTCTCAGAATCTTCAGTTATGAATGTATTTGCCTGTTTTTAAACACAAGAGATGTTTTCACTCACCATTTCCTTCACGAGGTCTTCCACTATGAGTCCCTGCTCATCTGTGCGGACGTTTGTCACCCACAGCCAGCCGTCCTCCAGTTCATTGTGAACTATAAACGTGTCTCCTCTAAAGAAACTATCAGAGAACAGGCGGCGTTAAGTCATGTGACCTAAACGAAATCTCAACTCGACAGAAACCGAAAGATATCAAACAATGCATATGTGTATTACTTCTTAAGCAAAGAAGTATAAAGTTTTACTTATTGTGTTGTGTGTAAACAAAAATGACATCATACCTGATTTCGTCAGTTTCGGGCACTTTGGTGTATGGTAGAATTGCTCGAACCCTTCTACGATCCTCAACAGGCTTTAAGAAAAGCAAACAAACAAACAAAAGCGGACAAACATTGTAGCAACCGACAAACTATGAAACACAATTTCACAGTTATGAAAATCCATTATGACAAAGCTGTCTATAAATACGAAATATGAAATGATAACCTACAGTACCTCTGGAGGGGCCACTGGCGTAAACAACTTCTCCCCTTTAAGAAGACATGACACATAACTGTAATAACCAATCAGATCGGACAGAGAGGAGAAACGACGGCCTCCGATGTAATAGTCCCCACACATGGCAATGATCCTGCAAACACATTACTTTCAGACATCCATGATTTGATCCACAAGGAAACCAACCAGTGACTATATGACTAATGTCAGTTTGGCTTCATTTAATTTTAACACAAGTAAAAAAAAAAAGCAACCTGCAGTTTTATGTTTTAAACAGAGATGGCGACAGAGAGGCAAAAGTTACACATTGCAGCGTTCATTCTTAGATTTTAAATTACAATTTAAATCAGCAATAAAAAGTGAATTGAATTAATTTGTGGCAAATACTAAACCAAACCAAAATACTGAAATAGTTTTATGACACAGGCACACCTGAAATGGCTGACTGTGTTAGTCATGTTGAGGAAAGACAGGACAAAGGAACCGGGTCGCCGATCGCTCTCTCTGATGAGGTATCTGCCAGGTGTTCGGACCTGAAGCAAACGTTCCTCTGCAATCATGCGGTCCAGCTTCCCATGATACCACCTGAAGAGTTACAAACTCTGTTTATATTGTACTATTT